>CM023483.1:99481649-99539621 GCA_013339685.2 Hyalomma asiaticum
GAATGACCATGGACATGCGTATAGTTTATGCGCACTAACGCGGGGCATCCCCCATACGCATGCCCGGTTTCATGGCCCTCTACTGCAGTTCTGCAGTTGCATATAGGCCACACCTCTGATGATAATGGTAGTGTTTGACTCTTATGAAAGAGAGCTCTCTCTATAAACCACAAAGAATACTCCCCTGCTGTGTATGGGGAGAGGGGGCAGTGAAAGGTAGAAGAGATTAGCAAGCCATACCACTGTGACAATAGGTGACAAGTTCTTAGAATCGTACCAGACTCTCTTCACAAACCCGAAACACACATCCCCTGTGTGTGGTGAATGCACAGAAGGGGGGGGGGGGGGCAGGGGTGAAAGGTAGAAGAGGCACACCATGTTCAGGAGGGATGGATACCCTTTGTAACCTAACCCAGGAATTTTCACACGGTTGCCTTTAGCAGGAAGCTAGGAGCCTCGAATTCTGATTCCCTTCATGTGGACTATGCAGAATGAGTCCATAGATTTTCCGCCTTTTGCTTAAGTAGCACAACTTACTCTCCGTTCTCTTCTCCCTCCCCATCCCCCGTTCATTCCCGCTTTTCTAGCTGAGTCTGCATCAGGAGCACAGTTTTGCTCGCAAATAGGATGTGACCGCCAACGCCCGCGGTGGCGGCTATGACTGAAATGGGGTATGGGGGCGAGGCAATACAAAACACACCGAGAAGGCTGCTTAGTGATGCACACTTGAGGCCTTTATGAAATTCCTATAATAATCGCGAACACAATAGTAATTTACTCTGTCCCCATCAACTCATTCAGGGTTGTGGTGCGGTGCGCAGCAAGAAATTAAGAGGGGATCATCGCCGCACTAGTGGTGTGAAGAATGATGAAGCAGCGGAGGTGTGGCTTCCTTCGCTTACCTTGGCTTTATTCGAATCGCCACAGGAAGACCCAGCATTTCGAGTTTTCTCTTTATTTATGAATACACTTGTCCTCTTGTACTGGCGCATAATACAGAGGTAGGGCAAGACGGACTTGACTTAAGCCTTACATGTTATAGGTGGTTTGAGCAACCATAATGTACAAATGACCCAAAATTAAGAAAAAGTAGTCTGCTTCAGCGGCATCGCCTTCAGTATTCGTACCATCCCACTAGCATCGCCAAAAAATTCCTGCTGCGCTCTTCTTCAACTGCAACTTCGCCCTATGCCACAACAGTTGCAAAACCTAAGATATCCTCCGTGCTGACAGTGCAAGGTTTCTATACACCCGGCCTACTTTTGTACGTAAGTGACGGACGCCGTGGCTGCCCTTGAAATCCTCCTTTTTTCGGAACTAAGTCTGAAGGGATGATATCTTCGCGGTCGTAGACGCAGCCACAAGGATCCGTGCTTGCAAATGAAAAAATCCGTGTGGAACACACCGAATTTGAAACACGCACGTCTGTATCGACTGGATGAGGCACTTCAGCATCCATGAGGACGTTCTCGACTCGTGACCACGGTTCTTTGCCGGCTGTGGCTTGGTCTCGCTTTTACAAGATCATTTTTCAGAATCGGCATGGCCGATAGTACTGCTTGCAGTCACTGCGGCACTGACAGCACTATAGAACACGCTCTTTTCTAGTGTACTCACTACAGCCCGAGCACTTTCACAACGGCCTCGCTTGATAACAGGAGCTGTCAGAACAGGCTATATTGTAATGCCGCTCAAAAGTTGCGGGCACCGAAAGTCCGCCAAAGCTTTGTTGACCCTGTTATCCACCTTTTTCCCCTCTCTTCTATCCCTCCTTATTTCCTCTTATTCCCGAGTAAAGGTTAAAAAACTGGAAGTCTATCTCTGGTTCACCTCCTCGCCTTTGATTCTATTTCGGTCTCTGGCTTTCTGTAAAATGTGTCCTTACATGCTTTGGTTCCCAGACCCACTCCACGTTTTTGGCCCTTAAGTTTGGTGCCGTTTTCCGCTCCACTGCGCGCTGCGTTGCCCTCAGTTTGCGGTGGCGGTTCCAGAGCTGCCATCTTGAAAGAGTTTGAAAGATTTTGCCACAGGTCAGGCACTCAGCCAGGGTAGCTCAGGGCAGGGGAAACAGGGGAAGCTCCGGGGCGACTCTGAGGGAGGAGGAACGGGTCTCTGCAAACAATCATACCAGCTGGTAATAGCGGGAAGAACAGGCCACAAGAAAAGGTGAGGGGCGACTACATTGTGTGGCTTTTTCCCTGGGGTATTCTGTGGTTTGTGTTCCCCGTAATCAAGTAGTTACTGTTGTTAGTCAGGCTCTCGCAATGGTGCATGTTGCAGTTCTGACTGTCTGTGCCAATGCATTCTGCTGAAGTGTCTCTCCCTGCTTGTGCTTCAGTTTCTTTTAAAGAGACTGTCTACCGCTCGGAAAATTTTTTAAGATTGGGTAAAATGGGCAGATCGTGCGTCATACTTACGGGAACGAGCAAGCTTTCACCCCCAAAAAAAAGAATTAGGTTTTTAATTTTGCTCTGAAAGTGGTGCAAAAAACGCCGCTAGCAACACCCAAAGCGTGTTCGTTCATTTTTCCAAGTGTACGAGAAACAGCCCACGCAGGCATACATATTCTTCTGGAAAACCTTTATGTATGTCTTACAAGCATACTTCACCCTATGAGAAACCTTGTTATATCGCTCAAGAGCAATTTTTTCTTTTTTTCGTTGCTTTCGGGGTGGCTGCCTTCGAATTCGTCTGCTTGCACAGGCGCGTAGTGCTGCGCTTGTCATGCCTGCGGCGCTGCATGTCCGAGGCGCACTCCCGCGTGCCGACTTCCCTCGCCTCTCCTCCTCCTCATCACCTCTGCAGTGCGACTTTGAAACCGGTTCCTGTTGAGAAGCCCCCCCACCCCCCCGCGCCTGAAAGGGTTTCCAGGGGGACGACGACGCATCATGCCCCAGTAGCCATTGTTGTTGGCATGCCTACACTAGGAAAGGAGCGACCTTCGTAGATAAAACAATTGTTTTTTAATGATTTCTATTCAGTTTCTTGAGAAACCACTGCACGCTGGGACACTTCGAAAGGTACGCTTTCTGTGAGCCAAAAAAAACGAGGAGAGAGCGATGAAGGACGGTAGAACGGTTCCTTTTATTATTTCCTCTTTGGCCTTTTGACCGTTATTTTTCGTCTAGGTTTGAGAGTCACAGCTGCGAGGTCTCTGCCTATGAGCCCTGAGCTTGGCTAAGCTCGCTTGCACACCTGCATAGCCCGTGCACCGTTTCTTTATCACACCTGCACCACCTCTATCTAAAATATACTGAAACCTGTAAGAGTATGACACTGACAGCGAGAACGATGACTTTTTCTCCAGGTATAGGCATTGTCCTTGCCTAATTCGCGAGTAATCTGACAAGAAAACGTAAAGGAAGCAATGTGAACAAAATAATATTGCTTGTGTGGTCCACTGTATTCTCTGCACATAACTGCAGGAGTAAAGAAGGCATTATGACTGAATTGTTACTCAGTAACATGATGAATACGCACATGTGCGCACATAAAGCATTGTACTATATGTGCTTATATAGACAGTTTCCCATATGTCGATTGCAGATGTCCAGTTGTTGGCTGTCTGCTCATACACGCTGTCGTAGAACTATCACTGAAAATAGCTATAAGTCGCAGGCTAAGGCTGTACTGTACTACTGTACAGATAAATGTGCAGGAAATGAAGTCCCAGGCAGCACGCACCGGTACGGCCGGTATTGGTTTATGGTGGCAAAGCGCGGCCCATCCACGCCCTAATGTTGCCGGCAGCAAGCCAGTATCGGCTAAGCCACCGTGAATGACTGGCAATGTCGGGCCACATAGCTGCGGCCCCGCCGATATCGGCAGCCCGTCGACTGTAATCGGCAACATAGGGCCGCGTATTCCGCGCTACTTCCGACACCGGCTGAGTCGCTGGCATTCAGCGGCAAATATGGCGCCGATTTTGCCGTTCTATGAAAATATGGGCTAAGCCGTCACTTTTATTGGCAACATTGTGCGAAGTATGCCACTTAAGGCGACATTGGATAAGCCATAACGTTCTCCGGCAATGTGGCGCTGATTTTGCCGTTTTTCAGCATCTTGTGTAGAATGGCAAATTCGGCGCTGGACTTGCCTAGAATGATTGCTTCACAGGAGACACTGAGTCATTTCTTCCGTCCTTAACTCTTTCGTTACCGTGTCCATAGGACAGGGTCACCGGTGACCCATACGCGCCACAAGCTATTTTTAAAATATGAGAGCTCCTTGGACTTGCACCGCCATCAGTCGTATTCTCCAGGCACCAATCTTTCATTTTTTGCGTAGTTTGTATTTTTCCCGTGCGGCAGCGATTTAAGCGGCGGTTCCAATTGTGCGGTTCGCTCCGTCTGTTTACGAAGATGGCAGACGCTTTTGTCCCTCGCGCGAACGACGCCTTTCTGGCGATTCTGTTGCATCTGGAAGCGATCATTTCGCTGCTTCTAGCAGCAGTGATTCAGATGATGATCTCGCATAATCGGATTTTAGTTCTGACGACGAGGACGTGCAGAATCAGCCCGGACCTACATCAGCTGTCCGTCGGTATGTTTTGTTTTATGGCACAAGACGGTTGCCATTTCTTTTTGCAACCATAGAGCGCAATATGTCCATATATACATGGTTCAGTAGCCCATTTCTTTCCCTTTTTACTAATATATGCTGTGCTTCTGTGTGTGAGAAATCTGTGCAATAAAAAAAAAAACTGTGCACCTGGTGAACAAGACACTTTCTACTGGGTAACAAGAAAACAAGTGTAACTCGTGCAGTTGTTGAGCTAGGTCAGTGAAGCTTTTCTGTTAGGTAGATGTCTCCTATCTAAAACATTTGTATATTTCAGAATATTTTCCAGATTTAGTTCTTTTATGTAGTAAACATACAATTGCAAATGTTCTTTCAAATTGCAAGAAATGTTACCTTTAACGATTTTTTCTGCATATTAGTTTCCAAGTCAGTTTTTTAAACTTGCACACGTCAAAAGTACTTACTTAGCTTTCGCTTGATGTATGCATTACAGTATAACCATTTTATTACTTATTACAAAAAAAATACCAACAAAAACCTACGAAAAGTTGCCCATTTTGCCACGGTAACGAAAAGTTAAAGCCACGTCGACTACGCCATAGCCTTCATTGTGGATATCAGCTGGCTTTTTGGAAACCTGCTGTATCTAATATTGAGATCCGATCGTGATAAGCATGACTGAACTGCACTTAAGAGATTCTATGTCAGAATCAGATGTTGGGCTTCATATATTTAAGTACACGCGTTTGGGCGCCGGAGCATAGTGCACGTGCTATGACAAGCACATAGTATTGTGTTCGCGCACTCAGTTCATTTCATAAATGGGGCGCACAAGACATGTATATACATAAACGATTGATACATACATTTACAGGCTGCTTTGCGGGAGCTCTGCGAAATATCTGGCGCAACGGATAACATTAGCCAAAAGAATCGACAAGCATGGTGGAAATGATCGGACAACGCGTGTTAGAAAATCATATTCACACAAGTTGAGATATTGCGTGCTCTACATTGATCGCCGTAACCAACAATGGTACGATCAAGGAGATAAAAGTCGCTTGTGGCGCTATTGCACTCACATTTACAAACATAAACAGCGCGACCGTGAGGTACAAAACAATCTAGCGCAGACGAATAGTTCGCTGAAAGAGAATATTAACTCTCGCAAC
The DNA here is from genome assembly GCA_013339685.2 of Hyalomma asiaticum. NCBI lineage: Eukaryota > Metazoa > Arthropoda > Arachnida > Ixodida > Ixodidae > Hyalomma > Hyalomma asiaticum. Next base: position 99,487,343 of record CM023483.1, read on the forward strand.
CGGCGTTATACTTTAGCAACTAACGCGAAGGAAGTGTATATACGGAGCAACAGCGCGACAGCGAGGGGAGAAAACAGATCTAGCACTAACTTTAGACATTTAGCTGTTTTTCTACACCATGAATACATAGATCACGTCGCATTGCAAATACAAATAAAGTGCTCTTGTCAAGACCATGACGTTTGCGAAAAAGGGAAAAACAAAAAAATGTCAAAAAGACCGACATCATCGCACGAACCGTAACCAGACAACTCGTGAATAATCGAGGCCCTGCATATACATAATACAGGACTTCATGCATCAGCGCCCATCAATCGCTTTGCTAACAAAAATCTTATATTTGAATGGACACATGTGATTTGTATTGTTGTACCTCTTCTGATGGTACCAACGTGTGGGTATAAATGTGCGCGGTGTGCAATAAACTTTAGTTGTGAGTCCGGCGTTCGTCTTCGTGTTCTCTTCTGTGGTTGTGTGTGCTGCGCCGTTTTCTTAAACATGATTAAGTACCAACACGCCCATTATCTGTGCTACTGAGGGAATGGTGGATGGCGCTGTAGCAGACAGCAAAATAATAGGGGAGGAGGACTTGTGGCTACCCCTACTTTATATGTCCTCCCGTGCCTACGTGTAGTTTAAAAGTCCTCAACCGTTGCCCATGGAGGCGAAATCGCTATGCGCCCCACAATCCGCGAAACCGAAAACTTTATGACGCGGCTTTTTCGCTCGTTTCGTGGAGGTGACGCCAGCCGAATATATTTCTTGTATTTGTAAAACTAATGGAATTTTTCACTATTCCAGCAGTTTTTTCCTGTGTTTCATGTCTGCAAATATGACAACGAACCCTGGATGTAGTTTTCAACCTACGCTTGCTCTAATTTCAACGCTGTTTGGAAATTAACAGCGATATTGTTTATATATATTCTATAATATATATATATATTATATATATATATATATATATATATATATATATATATAAACGCGACGAATTAGGAAACCTTGAGCGCCTGGATTGACATTACTGCTTACCTTACTTAAAGAACAGTTCTTAACATACTAGATTTATTCTACTTTCTCCGTACGAAGGTCACGCCCAGTAGTTTATCGGCATTCCGGTAAATTATGCAAAACTGGGACCATGTAGCGCTGATAGCCTAACTTAAATCATTATAACAAAACGCACTGCTTGTGCGGTAACTACACTCAGCATTCGCACTCAAATGTTGTCTTCTCATACTCGCTCCGAAAACCAACTTGGTTGACCAGTAGTTTCCTTAGCTGGCTATTTAGGAAGCCAATAAAGGGTTAAGCGAAAACGCAAGGAACTTTCCTTTTTAACAGTAACTACATAATTATGTCTTGAAACGTACTCGGCAAAGAAACACTGCTGTAGATTTTTCGAAATGTCGGCCTTCAACTGCAACACAGTCAGTGAAGCACTTGTCGTTAGGTCTGGTTCAGGTACGTCCTTCTCTAGACTATGCCTTTGTAGTTATTTAATAGTACTATTTGAAATCAAGTTTTCCAGTGACTAGTAGAACAAATCTGTACCAAAAAAAAAATATAGAAAGAGACGGCGCGGCCACTCGGAAATCCGCTCGAAAGTAACTAAAGCGGCTGGGACTAGCCGCCAGAGCGAGACCACCACCTTAATCTGCCGCGTCCCTACACGCGACCGACTCTCATTCCATCAACTTTCTATTCGAATTTTATGACTAGGCTTGACGGTTGTTATGTGACACCCTGTCACTAGGTGAGTCGTGTTTTTTCCCAAAAGTATGGGTTCTTTTATCTTCAAGTGTCCGAAGCATCGTCTCGAGACACTCAAAGAAGGACGAGTCCGTTTGCACAACACATTTAATGTGCACACTAGAACTACCACACACAAGCACACGCCGAAAGAGACATTGGATACATTCACAACTGAAAGGCTAGGCAGTGTTACGCAATACGGCTAAGTTAAATGCATTCCTAATTAAAGAGCCAGTTCCTAATTATACCTGATTGCAGAGCGAGGAGATGGCACGAGCGTTTTTCGCAACAAAGTCAGCGTTGGTTGGCAGGCGTTGGCATGGAGCGTGGCAACTTCTGAGGAACGTTGCAACAGCCGAAGTCTAGAAGCACGAGAGCCGATAGTAGCTCGAGCAGCCTCTCCAGGCTGCAGGTGAGAAGGCGGTTCGCCGGCGACGAAGGCGCGTCCTGGCCGGACAGCGCCCGAAGCTGGAGGGCTCGAGCCTTTCCACGGACTCTGGGACGTCTTGCACGTTGCAAAGAGTCCGTCTTCACCAGGTGGTACGCCGCATGTCGCGCAGGCCTCAAGTGGGCACCATGGCTCCGGTCCGGAACCTGACAGCCCAGTAGCCGGTCTTCTGCGCTGGTCTCTCCCTCTCACCAGTTCGCTTTGCGCTTTTTGTTCCCCATTTACCTCGTAGGCCTTAATTATTGTTCTTGCCCCTTCGTGTCGTCTTCCGATTGATTCGAGCTATATTTGTGATTTTCTCGGATTCGTACTGCTTTTCTTCATTATTTTATTTTTTCTAGCTCTCGTGCCAACCTCGTCTTCATCTCCTCATTTTTATAGCGCGCACTTTTAAATACGCACACTATCCTCACCCACACTTCACACATCACATAACCACTGCTAACCTTTTTTTCTTACCACGTGGCTGCAATAGTGCTACTTTTTGTGTTCCCAGGACACGAGTGTGCGTCGCATGGAGCCCCGATGATAGCGGTGACTGTTTCCTCCGGTGCTCCAAGACGGGCAGGGGCGGTCCTAAAGCTAGTTAAGTTCAATGGCGTCGATCTTGTACGATGCCCACATTTAAAGCATGCTGCAATTGTGCCAACTCTCCAAAGATTTTTCAGGGCCTCAAGCAAAAGCATCTGCATGGCTCTCGCCCTCTCGAAGAGGACGCTTCTCCATCCTCGTCGGCACGGAGTCAGGCGCGGCTGTGCCGTCGGGTGTGGTGATGTGCCATGCACACCTGTTTTTCGCCGCTAAAGAGACCACGGAGAAATGAAAGAGGAGGTCGTTGTCCAAATCTTGCCTAACGCGTAAGGTCGTCATCTCCAAGACTTACTGCTAAATAATAAGAAAAATAATCCACGAGAGAAGGAATCGGGGAAAGCGTGCTGAGCACCAACGTTCCGAGGAATGAGTGCACTCAGATTCAGTGCCATGGCCTTTCTTTGAACACTATAAACTTACAGCGCATGCACTACACTGCATTGCATTCAACCACATGTCTGACAGATTCGCTCACAGAATAAGATAAAGACAAACAAACCAAAAAGCCCCAGTTCACTATCTTCACATAGTCCGAGATGGTTCCGCAGAAAGCGTCAAAACATATTACAGGCAAAACTTGTGCATCCTTTTTTGGGCCTGCGATGCACACAAAACGCACCTGTCAACTCGCTTTCTCGTCTCAAGCGTGTGCTTCAGCCAGTCTTGAGCTTTTCCTTTCAGGCTTCGCAGTTGCCCGAGAAATGTGCGGTTGTGGTACTCTCCGTGGGTTCGACGTACAGATCGCACGTGACCGTTCCAGTGACTACTAGTTTGATTGGAAGCACCACCACGTATTTGTCGTAGTACGCTACGAGTGTTTTCATCATCACTTCCCTCAGGTACGGCGGGCATTGGGAGGATTCGTTGAGGCAGGCTTCCACAGCGTCGCGCACGGCCACGCGAACCGTGTCGTGTTGTACGGCGCGGCTGTACCGCTCCAACTCGCCTGCCCATGTCTCGCTGTAGACGCCCGGCTGGTTGAAATAGGGCTTCCTCGACAAGAGCGACTTGATCGATGCGAGCACGTTCTCGAGATGCAGCAGGGGTTCTCCCTGAACAGTGGCGAGCTTGCCGAGGTTCACCATGCCGGTCGCGTGCAAGTTCGGGCTGAAGCGAACACAGCCGCCACCCGTGTTCATGAGGCGAACGCGCGGTGGCTCGAAGTGGTATTCTGGCAGGCACTGCATCACGAAGTGGAAGAAGCCGCTCTCTTATGGCGTGTTCGCGGGGCTCATCAAGAGCGCGTTGATGCTGTCGGGCGTGCTCTCGAGGGGCACGATCTGCATTCCAGGCGGCGGATTGCTGACCACGTCCACAATGTCCTGCCTGATGCGCATGTGGTCCTCCAGTGGCGGTGTCTGCTTGGAGTAGAGCGGGTCCCAGTCGTTCAACCCGTATATGGAAGACAATCCTTCTCGTCGGCGTCAAATATGTCGTCGTGGAAAGGCGGTTGGAGTCGCCTGCTTCGGCTTCATCTCTGAAATGGTATATAGCAACCTTCTAGTAACCTCTTTGCAGCGCGCAGAAATGATGCCGCCTTCTTGCGATATGGGCCGTATGACAAAGACCAAGCAACGAGCGACACATTGAGAGTCGAGAGCCCCGGGTGTCTACTGCAGTTTCGCTCTTGTAGTGCCACACCTTGTCTGGTGATAATGGTGGCGTGTGAGCTTATGAAAGAGAAATCTCTCTCTCGCTCTCCAGTAACCGCAAAGAACAATCCACTGCTGTGGTTGGGGAAGAGGGCGCGGTGGAAGGTAGCAGAGAGTAAGAAAGCCATACAACCTTAATAACAGGCGGTGACGTTTCTAGTTCCTAACCTGACAACTCTTCAAAAACCGGAAACAACACGCCTGTGTTGTGCATGGTGAGTGCACAGAAGGGGGGAGGGGTGTAAGCTAGAAGAGGCACACCACGTTGACAGATGCATACTCTGGTAACCTAATCCTAGGTCTTTTCAAGCTGTTGTCTTCAGAAATAAGCCTAGATGGCCTCGAATTCCGATTCCCTTCATGTGGTGCTGAACAGGGTGAGGTCCTTAGATTTTCTGCCTTTTGCTTAAGGATCCACTACTTTCTCTACCTATATCTTCTCCCTCCCCCTCCTCCACTTTCATTCCCGCTTTTCTAGCTGAGTCCGCACTGGGCGGCATGTTGTTTCTAACTCCTTGAATGACGCTGTTAGGTCGTAAATAGCATCTGACCTGCAACGCCCGCAGTAGCGGATATAATAGAACTTTTGGGTATGGGAGAGAACAATAAGAAACAAACGAAAAGCGCCGTAGTGCTGCACACTTGGAGCCCAGTATGAAATTGCCATGAGAATGGTGAACACAATAGTGATTTACTCTGTCCACCATCAACTCATTTTCAGGGTTGTGGTGCGGTGAGCAGCAAAGATTTAAAACAGGGGATCATCTCCGGACTATTGGCGTGAAGAATGATGAAACAGCGTAGGTGTGGCTTTCCTTAGCTTACCTTCGCTTTATTCGAATCACCACATGAAGACCCCGCATTTCGTGTTTTCACTTTATTTATGAAGCATACATTTGTTCTTCTCTTGTACTGGCGCATAATACAGAGGTATGGCAAGACTGACTTGACTTAGGCATTACATTATTATAGGTGGTTTGAGCCCCCGCAAATGTACAAATGGCCAAAATTAAGACAAAATTCTTCTTCAGCGGCATGGCCTACACAGGCTTCGTAGTAATTATCCCACTTGCAATAGCAAAAATTTCCTGCCGCGCTCTTCTTCAACTGCTTCTTCGCCGTGTGGCCACAACTGTAGGAAAACCTCCTTGCTGACAGTGTAAGCCTTTTGTACCACACGGCAAACTCTCTTACATAAAGTTACGAACGCCATCGCTTCCCTTGAAATTCCTCCTTGATGGAACTAATGTTTGAATTGTGATATCTACGTGGTCGCAGATGCAGCCACAAGGATTCGCGCCCTTGCAAATCAATAAGACCTTTCTGAAATGCACCGAGTTTGAAACACAAACGTTTGTATCGACTGGACCGGGCACTTCGACCTCCACCTGGACACTCTGGACTCGAGACCACACTTCTTTGAAGGCTGTGGCTTGGTGTCGCTTTTACAAAATCATTTTATTTCAGAATCATCATGGCCGATAGTGCTCCTTGCATTCACTGCGGCCCGGAGAAAACTATAGAACACGCTCTTTTCCAGTCTACTCGCTACAGTGGTCACAGACTCACTAGCAGCCGCGCTTGGTAACAGGTCGCTGTCGGAATATGCTATATTAGAATGCCGCTCAAAAGGTCACAGCTTTGTCACAGTCACAGCTTTGTTGACCTTACTTCGTGGCACTGGCTTCTTAGAAAGAATGTAATGCGCCTTTCATCTCTTCTTTCCTCATCCTTTTCTCCTCTCTTCTATCCCTCCTTATTTCCCCCTTCTCATTCCCCAGTCAAGGTTACCAAACCGGAAGTTATTTCAGGTTAACATCCTCGCCTTTCCTTGTTATTTCTCACTCTATATTTCTGTTATAATGTGTCCTTAACATGCTTTTGTTCTCTGCCCACTGTGCTGTCTTCTGGCAGCACGCGCAAGTTGCGCGAGCGCAACAGCACGAGGCAGAGGTGGAGAAGAGAACACGGGCACAGACGGACCTCAGCGTTCGACGCAGTCGGGTGCGCGGGTCCGAGTGTCGAGCCTCTCTACCAGCAGTCCACGAGTTGGAGCTCCGGGCTCCACGTGGCTGCCTGTGGGTCCTTCCCATCACATCTCCTGCTGCAAGGCCGTTTGGGACCGAGGAGCATTCCTCGGGCCATCGTTCGCTTGCCTCGTCGCTCTCCTGCTCGTCGCTCCCCTGCGCGTCGGTCTCCGGCACCTCGGTCTTCTGCAGGCAAAGCCACCTCGGGCCCCTTCCAGTCGCCCGTCCGGCCAGACGGTGAGCCTGTGTCCGCCGAGACTATTCGACTGTTATTAGGGACGCCAAGTTTTGTTTCCTCTTCTTTTGCTGTTTATCCACTCTCCGAAGTGTATGTGTGTGTGTGTGCAGTGCGCGTCTTCTGTCTATATAAATTGTCAACTGGAACGCACAAACAGCGCCTTAAGGTTACACCTGCCGTTTTCCGCTCCATTGCTCGCTGAGTCGTCCCCGGTTTAAGGGTGGCGGTTCCAGACACGCCATCTTGAAAGAGTTTAATGTTTGCCACCAGACGACGCCACTCAACCGGCGTAGCTAAGGGCAGTGGAGAACAGAGAAAACACCAGGGCGGCTCTGGGTGAACAGGAGACGCGGGTCTGCACACAATCATACCAGCAGGTGGTAGGGCATGAAGAACAGGACGCAAGAAGACTGAGGCGAGAGGGGCAAACAACAATGCTGTGTGGCTTTTCTGCTGGCTTTTATTATGCCCCCATTGAGCATGCAGTTAGTGTTGTTAGTCACACTCTCGCAGAGGTGCGTTTGGGGTTGCTGTGGCTCTCCACGCCAACGCATTTCCTTTGAGGTGTCTGTGCCTGTGTGGGTTTCAGCCTCTTTATTTTTCCTCTTTTGTTCTTTGAGTGTCATTATTATTTCCGGTTTGAGGGTCACTGCCGCGACATCTCTGCCCATGAAGGCTGAGCTTGGCTAAGCTCGCCTCCAAGCCTGCACTGTCCGTGCCTTTTTTATGACACCTGCCACCACCTCTCTAAAATGTAGTGTGTTGAGTAAGCCTGTAGAGTATGACCTTTGACAGCTAGAGAAATGACTTATTTCCGGACATGGGCAACTGGCTTGCCTAATTCGCGAAGAACTTGACAGGAAAGCTGAAACAAGTAATGGGACCTATATAATACTACTTGCGCGTCATTGTATTCTCTGCACATAAATGCAGGAGTTGTGGCTGAATTGTTGTGGCTGAATTGTTACCAAGTAACATGATGAATATGTGCACATGCACTCAAACTATTTTGACTATATGTGCTGATATAGACACTTCTCGTCTGTCGATTAAAGATGTCCAGTTGTTCGGGCTTGTCCCCAATCATACACGATGTCTTAGAACTATCACTGACAGTAGGTGTGAATCGGCAGGTCACGTTCGTATCCGGAAATGGAGTACTAGCAGCGGTAATAACCAATCCCGTAATATCCTATTCTGTACTGGAATCGAATAGCTATTATTTCGTTCAGGTTGTCTGTGGCAGTTTTCTATTAGGTGCCTGTAGTTGTTATTCATGTGACCCCACCAAAGAGGTGTGAAAACGCGCTAATTTTCTCCATGTCTCTCGCCAGTAATTTCGATGCGTTTCTTAGCTCCAATGATGTGAAGGACAAGTGTGAAAGAGAAGCAGGCGCTTCATTCAGACGGACGGTGTCGCGCCTGTGAAATGCCCTGACATTGTGCGTAGTTTGACTCAGCTCACACATATACGACATCAATTTTCCATTGCGCTCAATTCAGACAAACGTTTTTATTTGCGTGAGGGACGACGGTGAAGTACGGGTCCTTTTGCTTTCCTCTTTTTCGCTTCCGCGAAGGGAAGAATGCTCCTCCTAATGTCCCTGTATAATCGGTTTGCAAATTATGGAAAGCGATTGATATGCCGACAAGTTTTCCCACTGGCTACGCCCGAATGCGCCCGTCTCCTTAGAGAGGTTCTTGGTTCCTGCAGCCACTTTCTAAGTTCTGGCGATGTGCCAACCGTGCCACTTGGCCTATTTTCGGGGATCCCAAGTACTATACCTGGCGACAACTTTCTGTGGCAGCACAGCGAAGGCTACGGAGCCGAAGCGCGCAAATTTTTGTTACGCTGCCGCATATAGTTCACGAACATTAATTTTCACGATACGTGGCGGGACATAAAATAAGAGGCTTACTTCCTTTGCTTTTGCGTTCAAGTTTACGTTATGGCAATTTAGAAAGGTTGCCTTCTAATCGGACTCCGTTTTTTGCCGTTTCTAGTTTTCTGGTTCCCGCTGTCAGTTCCAGGTTTTCCTCACCTTCAGAACAACGATGGCGTCACTCGGATCAAGTAGGTTCGCGTCGAAGCGCGTAAGCAAGCACGAGCGCGTGTTCGTCGGCTGGCGTGAATTCATCGAAGAAAATGAAGCGAAGACAGTGGTGTGTTGCAAAATATTATGTTGTGTGGATATAAACTCGAAGAAAGGAGTTGTGCTGCGTGCAAGCGATGCCACCAGCGCAAGTTATATAGTCCCTCACAGAGACAGCCACTTCGACACCGGTGACCCGCCCGTCTTCACTTCTTCAGCGAGTCTGCGAACTTAAAGCAATGTTATTAGGAACAGTAAGTAAAGTGAATGGCTCAGTTCATTTGTTTCGTTGGATATACATGGTTGGTATTTTCGGTTGTTTGATGTCGCTGACACGATCATTCAGAATGTGCATCCAACACGTCGGCGATGGTGCATATCGAAAAAATGAACTCCACGCATTCCATGCGACAGCGCCTTGCACTCCGCTCAAAAACTGCGTCATTGGCAACGGCCACTGAAGGGATTCGGCATCTGTTCGACGGGGGGAAGCATAGCATGCTACCCGTCGGCGGCGACGTGTTCCCTGCCAAACTATATAGCATGAGAGCCACTGAAGTTATTGCGTCAGAGAAATGAGATCGACGCTGTATGCAACAGATTAGACTAAATGGCCCGTTGGCTTCATTTTAGGTTTATGATTGCGCAGCTCCCTTACGCCTTTCGGAAAATATAAAAAAATAAAACGACTTGCTCAAACTAAACTCATTGTGTAGCCGTCCTACAGTTACCCACAGTACACGATTTTCGAAAAAAAAATGAAGGGATATTACAAATAGTTGGCAAATGGGTTCTGCGGAAGCACGCAAGGTGGAGCAACGTTTAAGAAAGGGAAAATTAGCATCCACACGTTTTGTAGCACAAGGCTACAAGGAAAACCACATGGATTTTGTTAGAAATGAAGGCTTCCTAGTTGCCGAAAAATTCATTCCGGTCCGGGGTTCGAACCCAGGACCAACGCCTGTCCGGTGCGCTCGCTCTCCCAGTTGAGCTAACCAGGAGGCAGGCTAGCGATTGACAGCGCGAGGGCGAATCCATCGACAACTCGAAGCACATGGGCGTGGAAGCACATGGCCTTGTAGCCTTGCGCTACAAAACGGGTGGATGCTGATTTTCCCTTTCATTACAAACTATTGTGTATAAGGTGCGCGTTTGCAAGCTGACATTAGTGCCTGGCAGATAAGGGTACATTGGGATCGTTTTGAGTCAAAGTTATAGATACGCAACCTTTCGTACCGTTATCGCACTGGTGGTGTAATAACTTGGGGAAATGGTGGGCGTTCATACTTAAAGGTCCCATGACACCAAAATTTCAAACGCGAGATGCTTGCGTTAATTGGTTTTCCTGCATACGAAGGCAATCTTGACCAAGTATTAGCGGCGAACGTCGCCTCTAAGTAATTTTAATATGGTTTCAAAGTAAGCGGGAATGCTCATCCGAGCTTGCAGCACCTCGCGACATCGCCACTAGTGTGACGTAGTTGGTGGGCCGTCTGTGACGTTTCGCTTTTGTAAGTTGATATCGTGACGTCACAGAGAGACACGGGCGCGCCGCGCTATGGCCTCCGAGCGCGGCCTCCAAGATCGGCTCTCGCAGCCGATCGCGGAGGCCGCGCCAAAAGCCGTATTTTTCTGCTTCCTCTCCGTGTTGGTCGCTCAAGCGTACATTGTACACACGCTATGATGCAAAGCGAGTGTGGCGAGCTGGTCTGGCGCTCGCGCTCTCCGCAACGTCACCGAATTTTGAGCTCAAGTGATCAGTGCATGCGCTCACTTCCGACAGCCGCCGCGCTAGCCCCGCGGCGCTAGTTTCTTGCAGTTTTTGGCGCGCGTTTCGAAGCTTCATTAAAACTGAACAAAATGAACGATGCAGTGACTAATTAGACTTCGCGCTGGAGAATTTGCCACTCCACGCCGTGATTACAAGACACTGTTCTACTCATTAGAACATAAAAGTCTCCAACAAAAAAAATAGCTGTCATGGGCCCTTTAAAATTAAATATGAAAAAATGGATGGGCTTGCGAAACCGAAATCTAAATATCCCGCGAACTGACTGCTTGGCGTATTAACACATGTGCAGAAGCTCCTCTCACGTATCCTTGGTTGCGCTGCCACAGAAAGTTGTCGCCAGGTATAGAAATCCGGTGTGGTTACCGTTGTTTTATCCCGGCCTACTATTGTTGGCAAGGCAAGGGCAGGGAGAGTACAAAACAACGCAAGACCCTGCCTTCAAGATTCTGCTGCGGACGCTTTAGCGTCTGCTGTTCTCGAGCGCTTTCATCGGTATAAGCTATGATGTTCTCGTCCAGCACGGACAAAAATGTGCGGAGGCTCACAGTTTACATCTGCAAAAGGCCGCGGTTCAGTTCATTACGCTTGCGAGCCCGTTTTACAAGTAAAACTTCACTCAACTGCGTTGAAAAACTTGGGTGGAGGAGCTTGTGATGCGCCGGGCTTTTGCATTGCAAGCGCTTGATTTCAGCTCAATAAAGAATTGTCCTTTCCATGTTCCACTCTAATAAACGAATCAAGACATACCAATTTATACATCCGTGCATTATTATTGCCACCTTCCTTTTTTTTTTTTTGGTAACATGAAAAGTTCACAGAAGGAACTATTTGAAGCTTCGCGGAGGTACAGTGGCTGGTGGTTGTAAGGGCGTGGAAGGGGCTTCACTGCTGACTTGAGTTGTACCCGACTGTAGTTGAAAAGTCGCAAACCTTTGCCCTTTGATGCAAAATGGATATGCGCACCACACGCGGCGAAACCGGGAACTTTTTGACGCGGCGTTTTCGTTCGTATCGTGTACGTGGAGCTAGCCGAAAATTTTTCTTGTAGTTGTAAAACTAATGGAATTTATCGGTATGTGACTGGAATTTCTCGTGAGAAGGCAGTATGTGACTCCCTGATAAATATGGCCGTTTCTTTTGACTTAACACAAATCGTTTAACATCCAACCAGAATTAATTTTGTTCTTGACCTTGTTTTCATCAACGAACTGCTGCAATATGATTTTGAATGTGACATAGTTGGCGGTTTATTTGAACACAAGAGTGTCTTGTTGCAATTTAACGTGATTTGTGCGCCTTGTAAGCCGAGATTCAACATGGTTACTGATTTCACGCGTTTTAACAACCGTGCGATTATTGATTTGCTAGAGTGTCTTGTGACGGCTTTGTAGCAAGCAGTGAGTCATCTGGTGCTGAGGCATTGTTAGAACAGTATGATAGTTTGGTGCACACCTGTGTGCTACAGTTCGTGCCTCAAAAATGTGTGAAACATAACCCAAAACATCCTTGGTACACACGTGACATAATCCACCTCGTACGACGCATTAAGCGCATGCGCATGCCTAACCGTCTCGATCCATTCCTTTTTTCGCTCAATTCTCAGCTAAAGGCAAAAATGGCAGAAGTTAAGAACTTTTATTACAACACGACGTTAACAACATTCATGAAGGATAACTCGTCAAAATTTTGGAAATCAATACTTCCGTCTTCTCATGACTCTGCAGCATTCATTATCAACGATGAAACTTGCACTGATCCTTTTGCCATTTCTGAAGGCTTTAACAACTACTTTCACTCTGCCTTCAACCAAGATGGGGGTTCTTATTCTTCTTTCTCTCATAGCTCGTCACATGTGCTACCCAGTCTCGAGGTAACCTATGCAGTGGCTCATAACCTGTTGCTCCAAATCGACACTTAGAAGAGCGTCGGGCCTGATGCCATACCTAATATGTCCTTGAAGTGGTACTCTGAATGGAATGCCCATTATCTGACACTAATTTTCAATTAATGCCTTGGCACGTCAACTGTGCCCAAAGCTTGGAAAGGTGCTGGCGTCGTTCCAGTATTTAATCTGGCGATAAACAACTTGTAGAAGTGTACGGACCAAAATCTCTTATATCCAATTGTTGCAAATTTCTTGAACATATTATTCATAAGCACGTTGTTGAGTATTTAAATTGTCAGTCTCAAAAAAGCCAGCATGGGTTTCGCTCTGGTTTTTCCGCTGTCACTTAACTCATTCAGCTTACGCACGACATAGCTTCTGTACTCAATAACCATGATCAACTGGACGCTATCTTCATTGACTACACAAAAGCATTTGACATGGTCTGCCATAAAAATCTTCTGTGTAAAGTGCGAGCAATATTAAATGGGTCTAAATTATTAGACTTGATAGCGGGCTATCTAAACTTAAGCTCCCTGTTCGTAACTTTCAATAGCGCGCAGGCTTCATCAGTGAAGGTCTGTGCCTCGGGGTTCAGTGCTTGGACCTCTATTATTTGTAATTAACGTTAATGATGCAGTAAATGTGATTAATAACACGGCCGTCAATCTGCGTTTATGTGCCGATGGTCGTGTATATACCGCACTGTTAATAACGCTAATGATCAGCAAAGAACTAAACGATGTTTTTTCTATGTTCTGAGAGTGGAGCGATACGTGGCAAATGAAAATTAATTTTTCCAAAACGGTCGCCGTGACTTTCAGTAAGAAAAACAAGCCGCTGAATTATTCTTATGGTGCTAATGGTAGTTTCTTGCCCCATGTTAGTGAATTGAAATACTTGGGTGTTATTTTTTTCACATAACCGAAAATGGCGTGCCCATATTAACCACATCTCTGCGAAAGTACTTCGGAAGCTTGGCCACCTTAAGCGAGGTTTGTGGTAAGGAATAGAGGCACTCGCCTTGTCACAAGCAAAGGAACAAATAATGACGTTTCGAAGCCGCTACGGGTACCTTGTTCACAATGAAGAGGGTGCAAAAGGGCGCGACTATTTATGAGCTGGGTGGCGCAGAGTGCGCATGTATATCTCGGGGAGGTTACCCCGCGACCGGTTAATCGCGTTTTCAGTCGTTTAAATATGTAAAGATTGTAAATGTAGCCGTGTCGATGGGTGCCTTTCTGTCGCGATTATGGTTGCGGAATTGCAATCAATGTCGTGGTTCGTGGTCAAGTGAGGATCCACCAAGGCGTTCACGCTTGCATCGCCTTTCCTGACATCGTACCGGTGCTGCTGAATTCTCCTTTTTAAATTTCCAGTTTCACCTATGTAGGATGCTTCAATCTTTGCACGGTATCTTGTAGATAAGACCTGGAAATCTTGACTTTTCCAAGGGATCCTTCACGCGCACTAGCTGCTGCTTTAGTCTATTCGTTGACACGTGCGAAATTTTTGCGCCGTATTTGCCAAACACCCTTGAAAGAGCTTCACTGATGCTTTTGCGTCACTGATGCTTTTGCGAAAAAAACGGCCCGTCCGTTTTTTTTCTGTTGAGCCCTCAGTAGCTGTGAAGGGTAGCCGTTTTTGCAAAGGTCGTTCCTAAGGACGGCTAGCTCTTGTTTGCGCAGACCAGGCTCAGAGCAGATACGCAATGCACGCGAGAAAAGTGCAGCGGCAACGGAGCGTTTTTGTCCTATAGGATGCGCAGAGTCAAACCTCAGGTATCTACCAGTGTGCGTCGGCTTCCGATACACACTGGTTGTAAACCTTTTGGCAGACCGTCTGATGAGGACGTCGAGGAAGGCAATCTCTCCATTATTATCTTGTTCCATGGTGAACTGGATGCTTGGAACAAAGCAGTTCAGATGCTCCAGGAAAGGCATTGCGTCTTGGCGGTGCGTCACACAGAAGCAGTCATCTACATAGCGGACAAAGAAGTTTCGCCGCCGTCTTGTACAAAATAGCGCAGAATTTTCAAGTGTTTCTACGGCGATGTTCGCGCAGACCACGGAAACCGAAGCTCCCATCGCTGTTTGGAACCTCTGCTTGTAGAATTGTCCGTTGAAAACAAAATATGTGTTCGTCATGGAAAATTCCAGGAGTCGGCATAGGTCTTGCGTCTCGAATGGCGTGCGTTAAGGCAGGGAAGTGTCGTTTTCGAGTAGGTCCTTACAACACCGGACTGCGTAATCGACGGGCACGGATGTGAACATTGATTTTACGTCAAAAAAGACCATAACCTTGTCGTGGTTGATGGTAATATCTCTAAGTTCAGTGGAATGTGCGGAATTCTTGACATTGGTAGGCGTGTGTCCTACCAAGGGGCGCAGGACGCGGTGAAGATAGACGGATAGTTCGTGTAACGGAGAGCGTCTGAAGTTGACGACTGGTCGGAGGGGGACCTCGGGTTTGTGAACCTTCGGCAAATCGTAGATGGCAAGTGCCTAATCGTTATGGCAAAGCAGCTTGTAGTACAAGTGTTTGCTTTCTGGGGGCACAAACACGAGTACCTCCGCAAGTAGCTTCTGTAGCACCATCTTTTTTGTTGGGTCCTTGCTCACCTTGGTGTAGGTCGCCTCATCTTCAAGTAACGACGTCATCTTGGCGACGTAGTCCAATTGGTCAAGGATAACCGTTGCGTTTCCTTTGTCTGCAGGTAGGAAAACGATGTCCTTGTTCTGCTGAACCCTTCGCAACGCCGTCTTCTCAGCTGCAGGAAATGTGTCAGTCTTCGAGCTTGACAGCTTCGTGAGCACCCCGATTGCGCGTGAACGCGCCTCATCCCGTAGAGAGGGGTTAACCAGACGTACCGCTTGTTCCATGGTACACGTCACTCTCTCGAGGGTCGGTCTGTAACCCCCGTTGAAGTTTAGGCCACGGCTGAGAAGACATTCTTCCGAGGGGTCGAGCTTGTGTAAAGACAGATTGCGTATGTCGCGATTGCCAGAGGGTACACAGCTCCGACGCTGTAGTAGGGATAACTTGGCGTCCTGGGATTAAGTCCGAATTTCGCGAGTCATGTTGGCGACGCTGTTTGCGTGCAGCAGGACATCGTGAAAGTCATTCGGGAGACGAAATTCGAGGCGACGCTGGGCAAAGAAAACGTCATTTTCGAGCCGTTTGATCGTTGATTTCGTTTCGAAAATACGGGCTTGTAGCAGCCGGTGTCCTGCTTGGGCAATCGTCTTTCTACCCATAGGCGTACGCACCAGAAGCGGGAGTCGCAGAGACTTCAGGATGAGACCGAATGATTCGCAGCGGTTGTTGTAGACCAGATGACTTTGGAATGATGCTAGTCGAGACTTAAAGTTGAAGAACTGGCGAATCAGCGATGTTATGTTGCCGCTCATAAGGCGATCGTACAGAAGGGACGGCGTAGCACCGTACGCTATACAAAGCTTCTTTCTCGGCTCTCTCTCTGCATGGTCTTTGACAGCAATTATCAATCGAAAGCAAACGGCTTCCATTGAGCGGCTGGTCTCCCACGCTGGCCCCCAGGGTCTCCTGGTACGAGACCCTTCCCTTTCGCCGAACCCGGCTGGAGGAAGATGGGCCAACGCGTGGGAAGATTAGGCGGGCAAACATGTCGTGCTCCCCGCAGTCGCTCGGGGGGGTTGCGGCTGCGCGACCGTGCTTGTCTTCTCAGTGGCCGTTTCGGGGAAGGGCAACTCGGACGCGTAGGAGGAGAATGCATGAGAAGTGCGTCGTCGCTCGAAGCGACAATACGCTTGGCCCAACCAATTCTTTAACGACCGGCATGCGCTTTCGGCGCGCCGACTGGAACGAAGGGCTGAGTCGCAGCAGTGCACGGTCCGAACTGCGGGAAAGGCGAAGACACGCAGTGTTCCCCGGAACCCA
This sequence comes from Hyalomma asiaticum, assembly GCA_013339685.2. Classification (NCBI taxonomy): domain Eukaryota; kingdom Metazoa; phylum Arthropoda; class Arachnida; order Ixodida; family Ixodidae; genus Hyalomma; species Hyalomma asiaticum. Next base: position 99,503,742 of record CM023483.1, read on the forward strand.
CTTTACGACAGGGTTCGACTGGATGAGCCTAGGAGATGGCGCGAATGCCGCAGGGCTGCTACGATACCGATATTTCGACTGTGATAATATCTGAGAGCGTGGGATAAGGAGAGGGAGATCCATGATGGGAAAGAATGCCAAAATGCCCGTGTAAACTGCAAAGACGCTGCTGTCGAGATTAGGGACAGCCCACTAGGGAGTGCCTTAATCTGAGGGTAAACAGATTGGATAACAGAAGGTTGAGGCGGACCAGCAGTGGCCACCTCCCCTTTTTCTTTGTTACCGCAAGGTACTAAAGACTGGACGGGATTCGTTTCCCTTCAGTCTAGGCTGTAATCACTTAACTGATCGGTCAGTAAGACTCCGTACGATGCAACTTCTGTCTGGGCCGTAACCACTCGGTGGTCGAACAGTGAGACTAGGTTCGTTGTATGTAGTAACAGTGTTCTAGGCTCTAACTTAAGAAAAGTTAAGTAGAAGAGTAAGACGCTGTTGATGTCTATGTTATCATCAGTGTGCTTCGGCAAGATGTACATATGACTGTAAATATTTCGCTGCAATATACATTCAAGTTCATTACCTCCAACCTGCCTCCTGCTTCATCGACGTCGATCATCTCCTTGACGGGACTTCAATCCACATCAAGGAGAAAACGAACAAGAAAAACATAACTAGCGATATAACGGGGGCCCCGTGCTTCTCTCGAAGTGCAACATAGTCCAAGGTTCGACGAAAACTCGTCAGGCGAGGGTGATTCATGGTAAGAAATAAACGGGCACTCGCCTCGTCACAATAAACGAACAAATAATGACGTTTCCGGGCCGCTACGGATCCCATGTTCACAATGAAGAGGGTGCAAAAGGGCGCGAGTATTTTATGAGCTGGGTGGCGCAGAGTGCACATGCATATCTGAATCCCGGCCGCGGCGGCTGCATTTCGGTGGAGGCGAAATGTTGAGGCCCGTGTGCTGTGCGATGTCAGTGCACGTTAAAGAACCCCAGGTGGTCGAAATTTCCGGAGCCCTCCACTACGGCGTCTCTCATAATCAGAACTGGTTTTGGGACGTAAAACCCCACAAAACAAAAACAACACATGCATATCTGGGGGAGATTACCCCGCCACCGGTTAACCGCCTTTTCAGTCGTTTGAATATGTAAAGATTCTAAATGTGCCGATGTCGATGGGTGCCTTTCTGTCGCGATTATGGTTGCGGAATCCCAATCAATGTCGTGGTTCGTGGTCAAGTGATGATCCGACAAGGCGTCCAAGCTTGCATTGCCTTCCCTGACATCGTTCCGGTGCTGCTGAATTCTCCTTTTAAAATTTCCTGTTTCACCTATATAGGATGCATCACAGTCTTTGCACGGCATCTTGTAGATAACACCTGGAAATCTTGACTGGTGGCGTCTCCATGGCGTCTCCATGGTGGCGCCATCTTGAAAGAGTTTAAAGTTTTCCCATGAGGCGACGCCACTCAGTTAGGGCAGCTAAGGACAGCGAAGAGCAAACTGTCACACCAGCTTAGGACAGTGCGCGAAGGACAGGACACCAAAAGAGCGGGGGGAAGGGGGGGGGGGAGGGCAAACTACAACGCTGTCGCTTTTGCCTTGGCTTGTATTCTGTCCTCTGTGTCCTCTGTATGAGCAAGGAGTTTCTGTTGTCAGGTGCGAGTTGCAGTTGTGACTATCCGCGGCAATGCATTTCCTTCGAGTTATCTGTGCATGCCTGTGTTTATTTTTATTTTCTCCTCTTCGATTCTTGGAGCGTCATCTTTAAATCGGTATCCGTAAACGTCAAGAAATTTACGGACAAACTGAAACTCTCTAATAATACAGCTGGTGTGAGAATCACCGCCGCGACGTCTGTCCATGAACGCTGACCTGGGCTAAGCTCGCCTCCAAGCTAGCGCAGTCGGTGCATTTTTTTATCACTCCTGCAACCACCTCTCCCAAATATAGTGTGTTGAGTAAGCCTGTAAAATATGACAGCGAGAACAATGACCTTTTGTCCGGACATGGGCAATTGTCTTGCCTCATTCACGAAGAATTTGACACGAAAGCGTGAAGCAAGCAATGCGACCAAAATAGAGTTTTAGTTTGTCCGTAAACTTCTTTACGTTTGCGGATACCGGTTTACCGTGCGTGGTTACGGTGGAAGTAGAACTGCTAGCGCCGTCTATTCGCGGTTCGCTTAACTACAATGCATTCGATTTTCTTTTTAGTAGCGTGAGCGTTTCCTTCGAAAGAGGCAATGAAATTACTCAGAGTCAATTATTCTCTCACCTCCAATGTTTTACACTAGGAGTCAAGCAAAACGGGCAAGCAACAATAATAGGTTTTTGTGTGCCTGGTTAGGTTCCGCATCATCAGGTGTCGCCACCAGCGCTGCTGGTTACGTACGCTTTCCCGTTAAATCGGTATCCGTAAACGTAAAGAAGTTTACGGACAAACTAAAACTCTCTAATAATACAGCTTGCGTGTCACTGTATTCTCTGGACATAAATGCAGGTTTAAATTAGGGCATTATGACTCAATTGTTACTCAGTAATGTGACTGATATTCGCATATGCACACGAACTATTTCTAATATATGTGCTAATATAGGCACTTCCAGAGTGTCGATTGCAGATGCCCAGTTGTTCGGTCTGGGCTCCGATCAAACACGTTGTCAAAGAGCTATCTCTGATTGCAACTCTGAATTCGCGGGTTACGTTTGTACTTTAGAGATAAATCAATTTGTTTGCACTTTAGAGATAAATCAAGTACCAGTAGCAGTAATAACGAATCCAATAATATCCTATTCTGTTCGGTTCTGGAACCGAATAGCTATTGCTTGATTCAGCTTGTCTGTGGGAGTATTCGATTAGGTGCCAATATATAGCGGTTATTCATGTCACCCCACGAAAGAGGCGTCAGAAGGCGCTTGTTTTCGCCAATGTCTCTCGCCACTAAATGCGATGTGTTTCTTAGTTCCCATGATGTGAAGGACAAACGTGAAAGAGAAGCAGGCGCTTCACTCAGACGGACCGTGGATGGATGGATGGATGCTATGAGCGTCCCCTTTGTAACGGGGCGGTGACATGTGCGCCACCAGGCTCGTAAGAAGATTTAAGAACTTTCCTTTCTTTTTCTCTCTCTTTCTCTTTAAATTTAAGTCCATAGTTTAAATTTAAGTCCATAGTTTTCCCTATAATTATTTTTGTCCGTTCTCTCTAGTTTTCTCCCACCAGTATTCGAACCGTCTCTTACTTATTTCAATCGCGGCTATGTTCAGCTTCCTGTTGTTCGCCCTAAAACACAAGGATCCATGAAGGGTGGTGCCCAAACGTACACCTGGGTGGATATTTCCGCATTCAATCAGAACATGCTCCGTCGTTTCCCTATCTTCCTCACAGCATGTGCATTTTTCTTCTTTTTACTGAATTTCGCGTTATAAATACGCGTTCTAAGGCAGCCCGATCTCGCTTCAAACAATAAAGCGCTTCCTCTTGAATTATCATAAAATGCCTCCCTCTTTATTTCGTTTTTGCCCTCTCGGTAGTTATTCAGAGTCGGTTCTTTTTTTCCATCGCTGCCCTCCAGTAAATCTTCTCCGCCTCTCTGACTTTTCCCTTTACGCTCTTTGTTGTCAGTTCTCTTAGATCCGTATATTTACTGGTGAGCCTCCTAGTTCTCTTTCTCCACTGCGTGTGAACACTCTTTCTATATAAATAGCGTAACACCTTCACTGCCCACCTACTCTCTTTCATATTCCTTAGCCTCTCTTCCAACCTTATTTTGCTCTGCGCTTCCCTTGCCTCAAAACTCGCCCATCCCATATCGCCCTTTACAGCCTCGTTTGTCGTTTTCCCGTGAGCACCCAACGCGAGGCGTCCCACAGTTCTTTGATTCACATCCATTCCCGATTGTATCTCTGGCCTCGTGCACACCACTGAGTTCCCAAATGTAAGCACCGGTACCATTACCCCTTTCCACGGACCCCTAAGCACCTCGTACCTATTGTGTCCCCATAACGCTCTGTGCTTCATTATTGCTGCGTTCCTCTTTCCCTTTGCTGCCAAGGCTTTTTCGTGTACCTTCATGTATCTATCACCCTCATTTACCCGTACGCCAAGGTACTTGTATTTGCTTACTCTCGGTATTTCTTGGCCCTGTATGGATACCGCCTGGTCGTTGGGACCATTGAATACCATCAATCCGCATTTTGTTGCACTAAATCCTAGTCCTAGAGCCTCGCCTTCCTTTCCGCATATATTCCATAGCCGTTGTATATCATCTCGACTGTCCGCGAATAAGACAATATCATCAGCATAAAATAAACCCGGAAGCATCTGCTCAATCTCTGTTTGCCCTGTTTGTGTGACAGATTGAAACCAATGTTGCTATCTCCTAGCGCTTTTTCCATTCTAACCATGTACAGAATGAATAACAGCGGCGGCAAAGGACATCCCCGTTTCAGCCCCTTGCTAATATCAACGTTCTCTATGCTACTGATTCCTTCCCATTCTATGCAAACTGTATTTTCTCGATATATTTCCCTCAAAAGCTGTACACAATCGTCGCCTATGCCCATTCCTTCCAGAATTTCCCACAATATTTCCTGATTAACATAGTCATACGCCCCAGTGATGTCTAGAAAAGCCACATACAACGGCCTCCTTTCTATTCTAGATATTTCTATACACTGAGTAAGAACAAATAGGTTATCGTCTAAACGCCTGTCTACTCGAAATCCATTCTGAAGTTCTCCCAAAATATTGTTTCGTTCTGCCCAGGCTTCTATTTTTTTATTTTAGTGCTTGCATAGCCATCCTGTATAGTACCGATGTAATGGTTAGCGGTCTATACGAGCGAATGTTATTCTTTTCGCCCTTGCCTTTATAGATTAAGTTCATTCTGCTTTTTCGCCAACTGTCTGGTATTTGCCTCTCCTGTAAGCATTTTTCTGCGGCTTTCAATAGTACTTCTTTATCCTAATTCGTTAATGAGGCTAACGGGGACCCCATCTAAACCCAGAGCAGTGCGCTTTGGAATTTTTCCTTCGGCCTTTTTCCAGTTGAAATTCTCAAGTTCTAGCTCTTCCTTAGTTTCGCTCTCCGTCATGGTTTTATCTACTGGGGAAATCTCTTGGACGATCTTTTTAAACGAACCGGCTGTTACCTTCTGGATGTAACCAAACGCTTCGTACCCTTCCAATTGATTTCCTCTTTCATCAACAATATGCTGTTGCAATGTGGCAGACTTTTTACCTAGCGCTTTTATGTGGTTCCAAAATATCCTAGGTGCGCCCTTCTTTTTGTCATGAATTTGTCACCCAGCATTCGCTTTCACCTTTAATTTTTGCCTCGACCAATTTCTGTGCAATAGATTTTTTTCTCTAAATATATGTCCCATCTTTCCGCGACTGCGACTTGCGGCCCCTTCTCCCTATTTGCCTGTCTATGCTCTCTCACTGCTTTACGTTTCGATCGCTCCCCGGGTTTCCTTGTCCTACCATCTTTTTGGCGTTCTCTTTCCTTTCCAGCAAACAGTTTTCTTCTCTTTACTTATTTCTTTCGTCATTACATGAACTAGCTCATTATGCCCCCAGTCCTTGTCTCGTATTTTGCTTACCTCTTCCTCTACTCTTGCGGCTATATTTTTTATTTGTTTCTCATTTAAATACGAGCTGCCAAACTTCGACTCTACGTTATTATTTTCAGTTTTATATCCCAGTTGTGCCCCGCCACGGTGGTCTAGTGGCTAAGGTACTCGGCTGCAGATCCGAGGGTCGCGGGATCGAATCCCGGCCGCGGCGGCTGCATTTCGATGGAGGCGAAATGTTGAGGCCCGTGTGCTTTGCGATGTCAGTGCACGTTAAAGAACCCCAGGTGGTCAAAATTTCCGGAGACCTCCACTACGGCGTCTCTCATAATCAGAGCTGGTTTTGGGACGTTAAACCCCACAAATCAAATCAATCAATCATATCCCAGTTGTAACGTTATGCGTTTATGATCACTACCCAAGCTGTTGATACCGTCCTCGCCTATTCTCATTTCTCTGTTTTTCATAGATTACTTCTATCATAAGACAATAATCAATGTTCGATTGCCTGTTTCTGACGTCCCACGTGATCTGTCCATCACACCTGGGGCTCTGTGTTAACTATCACAAGACTATGGTGCTCGCAAATATCGAGCAATAACTTCCCATTGGTGTCTGTATATCCGTCAAGGTCGCGGATGTGGGCATTCATATCCCCTAGGAGGATGATTTCAGCCACATGACCAAATTCTTTAATATGTGTGTTTATGCAATTCTTTATCTCCACATTCTTTTCCTTACAGTTATTTCCCGTCCACATGTAAGCTACACCTAGCCACGTTTTCTTTCCACCTACCGTGCCCGAAACCCAGAGGTGCTCTGAACACGTTTCTTTTACTCTCTCCCATTTGGCTCCGCTATGAATAAGCATTCCAACACCCCCACCTTTTCTTTCCGATATGATCCTGTTGCACCCTTCCCAAACATAATTGCCAATATGTGGTGGCTCTTCGAGGTCTCTGCCCCGCCACGGTGGTCTAGTGGCTAAGGTACTCGGCTGCTGATCCGGAGGTCGCGGGAACGAATCCCAGGCGCGGCGGCTGCATTTCGATGGAGGCGAAATGTTGAGGCCCGTATGCTGTGCGATGTCAGTGCACGTTAAAGAACCCCAGGTGGTCGAAATTTCCGGAGCCCTCCTCTACGGCGTTTCTCATAATCAGTTGTTTTGGGACGTAAAACCCCACAAAACAACAACTACAAACATCTTCCAAGTCTCTAAGGTATGTTTTTGTAACCGCATAAACGCCTATCTTTTCTTTGCTTAACTGTTCTTCAATCTCTAACCATTTTGCCTTTTTTCTGCCAACGTGCCGTGCATGTTTATGTAACTAATTGCTACACGTGCATTCGCTCTTTTCTTCCTTTTACCTCTTTTCTGGCATTTCTCAGTGCTACCTGCCCGAAAATCTCCCTGGTTCTTTCCGTTGTTCCTTGCTACCCCGGACTCCGAAGGGCCCGCGTGCCCCCCAAAAAGCTACTGCACGTCGTGCAAGCCGCCAACCCACCTCATGACCAAGCCTCCTATCGAAGTGAATTCTGTCTCTTTGGACCCCCCCCCCCCCCCCCCCCCCCCATCTATGCACCTCCCTGTTTATTTCCACTACTTCGAAACCATTCTCTTGACTCGCACGCCATATCTCTTTGTTTGCATCGACAACCGCTCTTTGGAGGTTGCCGTCACGCACTGGTATTTCCGGTACCGTGCACACTGCTTATCTGCACCTGGGGGGAGATGGCGCGCATGTCGTCGACGCCTTTTGCCAAGGTCGTCGCTAATCCTGACGATTCTCTGTTGAGGACGTCGTTTAGCCCTGCCTCAATCATCACGAGGTTGGGTCCGTGAGCCCCAGACCTGAGCTTTTCTCTTGGTTGCCTCATGACTGAACCCAGCCTAGGTCCTGGGAACGTCCGTACCAATACTCGTTTGTCGCCTTTCACCCTCTCTTTGAGTGCCTCGGCGCATCAAACTAAATTTGAATCGCCAGCTATGATAACCCGCTGAGGTTTTCCAGCTGGAGTCACCTGCACCTGGCTACTGTCTGGGTGTTTAACCTGAGTCATAGCTGCTGTATTGTCTACTCCCTCCGGCAAAGCTACTTCCTGAAAACTGTGCCCCGCGCTCTTTGCACCTGCGTTTTTCACACCCTGTCCTTGCGGCCCCCCCGCGCTGGAGGTCGGCGCCGTATTATTCTCGCTGTTGCCTGCTTCTTTGTTAACCTTAACTACCTTGGCTAGGCCCTCCTCTGCTGACCAGAGCCTTTCTCCCATGGCCTTCGTTTTCTCGCGCTCTTTTGCCAACGAATTTTCAAGCTCAGCGATTCTATCCATAAGTTCGCTCTGAGAAGCCATCATTTTTTTCATTTTTGCCTCGATCTCGCACTGTCTACATTCCGCGTCAGCTTCTTTTGCCTTCTCTTCCGCACAAACTTCCATTTTCACAGCTGCCCCGCACCCTGAACACTTTGCGGTCTTTTTGACCATGACCGCTCGTAGCACAAGAGTTACACTATCTAAAGAACAAAGGCCCTCGGTACTACAAACACTTCCCTAAGACAATACATACCCAAAAGCTCAATAGATAGCCCACACTTCAAAACACTCGTGGTGGGTGCATGTGCACCTCAGCCACGTGGAGGAAGAGAAATGAAAGCAAAAAAATCCAAAAAAACAAGTTACTGACCCCTCCAAAAAAACCGTACTAACTAATAACCACAAATATAGTTTATGCTAATGACCTATACTAGAAAAGCAAGCTCAATGCATGCAAGAAAACTTATCTGCCGCTGTCGTCCCGGAGACCTCGAAAAAACACATCCGCTAACGCCGGCGCCCTAGCAAACACTCAACACGGTGTCGCGCCTGTGAAATGCCCCGATGTCGTGCGGTGTTTGACTCTGCGTCCACATATACGACCTGAAGCTCACTTCATGTGCTCACTTCAGACAAAGGTTTTTATATGCGTGAGCGATATAGGCGAAGTGCGGTTCCTTTTGCTTTTCTTTCGCTACCGCGAGGAGAAGAACGCTCCTCCTAAATTCCATGTATAACCGCTTTCCGAAGTAGCGAAAGGAATTAATAAGCCGACAAGTTTCCGCAATGGTTCACAGCCGAAACTTTCGATCTCTGTAGAGAGGTTTCTGTTTGGTGCAGCCACATTTTTCTACCTTCTGATGAAGTGCCGACCGTGACACCTGGCCTATTCTTTTGGCACCCAAGTACTAGGAACACGGTGTTGTTGGGTCCCTTTGTTGGCTCCCTGCCTAGGTTTCTTATCCATCACGCGTATAAACAACAGAAAAGAACGCAGGTACGTGCGTTTCAGATTGATTAGGAGCTGTTGTCGCGGTCTACATAGGGGTTGCCCTGCAAGGGCTTGCAGAAGCGGTCAGGTTACGAAGCGAATGGTGGAAGGCTGTGTAGAAGACGAAAAAATAAGAGTGGAGGAGGATTTGTAGCTACCACCACTTAGGTAGCTCCTCCAGCGGGTAAATTAGTTGAAAAGTAGCAAACCTTTGCCCTTTGAGGCAAAATGTACATGCTTACCACACTCGGCGAAACCGGGAACATTGTGACGCGGCGTTTTCGTTCGTTTCGTCTAGGTGGCCCTAGCCGAAAATGTTTCTTCTAGTTGTACAACTAAAGAATTTTTTCGGCATTCCCGTAATTTTTCTTGCTGTGTCTCACGTATATAAATATGACAGCGGGCTCTAAATGATGTCAAGCTACGCCTGGTCTAATTTCGGCACGATATGCAAATTAACGGCGACATTGTTGATATTTATAGCGTTACAAATTAGGAAACCTTTATTGCCTCGCTGACATCACTGCTTACCTTATTTAAAGACCAGTTCTCGACACGCAGGATCTATTATCCTACTTTCTTTGTGCGCAACCTCACACCCCCTAGTCTATTGGCAATCCGGTAAAGTATGTAAAATTAGGACCATGTATGCTGATTAGCGTAATTCAGATCATCATAACAAAAAAATACGTACTGGTGCTTTGGTAATAAAAATCACCATTTGTACTGAACATGTCTTCCATGTTCGCTCCAAAATTCAACGTCGTCTGTTTCTGGGATATTGGCAGCTGAAATTGCTTTAGTTCTCTATTTTTAAAAGCCAACAAAGGGTAAAACAAAAACACAACAAACTTTTCGTTTCAACGTTACTAGATGATTGTGTCTTAAAGGTGCTGTGCAAAAAACATTTAAGATTTTTCGGCATGTCGTCGGAACTGCAACACAGTCAGCGAAACCCGTATCACTCGGTCTGATTCGTGTCTCTCCTTCTCGAAGCTATGGCTTTGTAGTTATTTAGAATATTCACAATGGAAATATAAAGACATCAAGCTTTTCAATTACCCACGAGACAACTTTGTACACCAAGCAGAAGAGACGTCGCGGACACTCAAAAAGTGACTAAAACGGATTGGTCGAGCCGCCGGAGTGAGACCGCCACGTTAATCTACCGCGTCTGTACACTGGACGGAGTCGCATTTCCTACGACTTTCTTATAGAAATTTTTAATGACTAGGCTTAAAGGTTGCCATCTGACACGCACTCCTATATTTTTTTCCCTTACCGCGTGGCTGCAATAGTGCTACCTTTAGTGTTCCTAGGAGTCGAGTGTGCGTCGCCAGGAGCCGCGATGATAGCGGGTGACTATTCCTCCGGCGCTAACGACGGGCACGGGCGTTCCCAAATCCTGAGGTTGCTCGACCTTGTGAAGCGCATGTTTAAAACGTGGTGCAATTGTACGAAATCCCAAGATTTTTCAGGGCCTCAAGCAAAGCCAACTGTATGCCGCCCCGCTCTCTCGAACAGACGCGCATCCAACGCGACAGCCTGTGCCGTCAATTGCAGTCATGTATCTTTTCTAACGCATAACGTCATCTCCGACACTACTGCAAAATAATAATTAAAAAAAACACGCAGCGAAGGAATCGGGGCAAGCGTGGTAGGAGCCAACGTTGCGCGAGCGATGGAGTACACTCAGATTCTTGCCAATGTTGTTTATTTGAACAGATGGGCGTTACAGCGCATGAACTACACTGCATAGATTTCAACCACTCGTCTGACAGATTCGCTCACAGAATAGCTACAATGTCCCTACTGAAGCGCTTTCTGTCATGCAAAGACCAACCAGATTAGCACCTTGGAACGACTTCACAAAATTTCTAGATTTTTCATTAACGCATTTAAAAAACAAGAGATGCCTCGTGAATTTATACTACAGGAATTTCACACAGTGAAAGACACATATGACACTTACACGGAATTTTACACCGATGGCTCGAAGACGTCGAGCTATGTCGGAAGCAGCGTGGTTGAAGGTACGTGGGAACACAGTCAGACTGCCACAATTTGTATCAGTTTTTACTGCAGAGTGCTATGCGTTATGGATGGCAGTACAAAGGATCATAAGCACCCAATACGAAAGATCAGTCATTTATACAGATTCCTTGAGTGCACTTAAAGCCCTGAATATGCAATCACAATACGAACCCATCATCGGCAATATTCTACACACACTAACACGTCTATGTGCAGGCCAGATTATTCGTTTCTGCTGGGTGCCAAGCCATGCTGGGATCCCCGGAAATGAAAAGGCAGATGAATGTGCAGCAACGGCAAAAAATATGAATACTTCAAAAATTAATATACCTGCTAGGGATGGGGCCCAAGCTGTTTGCAAGGCACTCCTCTCAAACTGGCAACGCGAATGGAAACTGAAAGTTAACAACAAACTTCAACTTATTAAACCTGTCCTTGGCGAATGGAAGACATGCTACCATCAGGAACGTTTCATTGAAGTAATACTCTGTCGACTTCGCATAGGCCACACGCATATAACACATAATTACCTTTTGACGGAGGAGGAACAACCAACATGTGATAAATGCAATGAACCGCTAACAGTAATGCACATTTTAATCACATGTCCGCATCTTGAAATACTTAGGAAAAAGTACTTCCGAGTATTGTATAAGTCACACACCCCACTTCACCCGATGTTGCTGCTTGGAGAAGAGCCACTGGTATGTTTGACTGACGTGATAAACCTCCTTGACAAAGCAGGGTTTTTAAGTAACCTTTAACTACTACAGTGTATGCTCCATCTACAAAGGAAATCTTATCACCCCGTGTCTGGCGCAGCATAGCCGCAGCCGCTTTTGCGCCAATAAACCCAATTTAACAAACATGTTCGTACGTACGAGTTTGCAAGAGTCGCATGTCAAAAGCAAGGTTAGAGGTGGTTTACTTGGACGGTGTCTTTTGCACATGATTTAGCAGCAGTCCTTTTTCTTGAATAAATTTAGTGTGCAGTGCTCACAGAATGAAATGCAGCACATGAACACTTATCGGTGCTAAATGCACGGCTACTCGATATAACCATGGCATGTCACTTGGAATGGCAATTCGGTGGGTCACAAAGTGATGAAAGTAGACACAAAAGTATGTGCATTACCTAACCCAAAATTTTGGCGCTTCGATCCATGAGTACTGTGCATAATTCGAGTGTACTTTTGGTTTATTGTAAGAAACCAGCATGTTATACAAGGATATGCTTGCGTTTTTATTTTTTTTTTACAGTCTCCTGGATCTCTCTGCCAAACCCTGTCATCCATATCAAACATGGTCGCATTGCATCACAATGGACAAGGCACTTGCTACCTGACACGGCTAAAGAAGCTACTTCCAGCACTGCAACAACCTTTACTAGGTATGTTTCCCTGTATGTGCAACAAATGGCAGTTTAATGAATTTCTGTGTATAATTTTGCAAAATCATGCTTCACACGTTATGCTTCTCAGTCACTGATGAATTCAAGACTTGTTCCTTTTCAGGAATGCCATGCAACGACAGGATAACTGCCCTGGAAAGTGGACTCTGCAAACACGGTGAAATATTTGGGTGTCTACAGCAGTTCATCTTGAACCACGTGCATCTGGTGCTGTCTGTACTTATCGACGGCTCATCAGGCATCTTCTAAAGGTGTACTCATGGTCGTTCACAAGTATTAGCTGCCTACTGTTCTATATATTATACAGTACGCTAATGTTTTAACATGACCTCTGTATATTAGTTTTATCATGTCATACTGATAACTGAGACAACACATGTTCCAGCCATGGCGGCTGCATTTTGATGATGTGAACTGCAAGAAGACGCATGTACTTGGACTGTGCATAAGGAGACCTGTGTGATAAAATTTAATCTGGAGTCTCCCACTATGACGTGTTTCATAATTGTACCCTGGTTTTAATCACAAAGCCCCAGAAATTTGCAGGTTCAATGCCGGCTGTGGCGCTCACATTTTTGACAGGTGAAAATGCTAGAGGCCCGCGCACTATGCATTTTGAGAGCGTGTTAAAAAACCCCAAGTGGTCAATATTTCTTGAACCCCCCACTGCAGCGTGCCTCAATCATACCATGGTTGTGACACGTGAAAACCGTAAAAAATACCAGAAATTGTTAGTTATAATAGAAATGAAGATGAGGGCAGGTGGGTGGATACGAGTACTTCCAATATTTTTTAATGCCTTGTGAGACATTCTACAAAGTGTGATTTCTTCTTGTCATAATTGGCTGCATTCAAATCATAATGCTCAGAAACAAAATAGGCCGAAGCCTTAGAAGGCGGCACTCACCTTTGTATATATGTTCAGCAGTGTCTTGTAAAATTATTTACAGCCAAAAAACAAATTGTAAATGTGACGAGCAGTACTTGCAGTGAAAGAAGCATGAAGCATGTTAACGTCCTCATAAACCAACTTGTGTTCGTAGGATGGCCCGTCCTTTTTTATAGAAAAGCAGAATCATTTGTTAAAGCTACCTGCTTCTGCTATTAGCAACTAAATTAACATGCCCTCTTTATAGTGCCTGCCTTTATCAATTCGAATGGCTTATGAAGTCAATGGAACAATGTCGAGGAAAGTGAGAATCTAGTGAAAGCACACATGAATTCGATGTATGCACAATGACATTAAGAAAGTGAAAGCTGCAGCTACTAAAACTGACAGGGAAAAGAGGTGTTTGTATTGTGTTATGAATGTATGTATGGTATGAATTACGCAGTAACAACAAACGCATGGAAAATACATGACCTTTATTGCTCCATCACTGGCACAAATTCACAAGATGCCCGTACTAAAGCGCACAATTTTGTCGACAAAGATTCAGCATCCGCGATGGCTTAGGTATGTAACATTAACTTAGCAATATAACTTTGCTCTTTCCTCGCAATGTCGCCGACTACGCACCGCGCACTTATATCAAGATCGGGACTACCTCGAAAACGCCTGCATAGCTGCTAGGAAACAGTAACGACAGGATAAAAAGCTTGTCTGAGCGCTATGTGCCAGAATAAAACGGCGCTGAACAATGAAATACTGTGTATGGAGAAAGTGAATGCCGCTGCCTTCAGTTTCTCCGTACATAAATGCCAGTGTTCAGCGCGGTTATAGACGAGTTTGCGCACTCAGCATGCATGATATGCTTCGCTTGTAGTTTACTGCAAATTGTTAGCTTATGTATGTACTGTCATTGCTTGTACCAGCGTTGGCACTCTTAATAAACGATGCAAACCTTACTTGATTGACGCTGTTTTTGCCAGTCGAGGCCTGTTCGGGCACCTGGCGATGAGCTATACATTAGTTGTGTACGAAATGCGGAACATGAAAGTGCTACTAACTCCCCGTGTTTTGTTTTTCCTCTTTGTTGGATCCGCGGCTAGCATACGCTTTCGAAACGCGAAGCAAGAAAAGTTGCTCCGCGGTTCGAAAGCGCATGGAAGCCGCGGATCCAGCGAAGAGAAAAAACAAAACACGGAGAGGTAGTAGCGCAACCCGCGCAAAGCGAACAAAAAAGCGAATTTTATAATGATGATGATAGTACAGGTTGCGCCATCTTTGCTCGCGCTATTGCAGTTCACTACGCCACCGCTACTCTTATTTTCGTTCCACTGCCAAAGGTACAGTTTCCGTTCAATAAAGTTGGTATAAGTGTTCTGTGTCCATCACTCGGGCAGCGCGACGCTTCTGCGAAACGGCAATGCCGAGCTGCGGATTCCGAACTTCGTGCACGAGAAGCAGCGGCGAAACGTGAACAGCGAGCTTTAAGACCCCAGGTACGTGAGCGAGAAGCGGCGTGCAAACGTCGTCAACATGTCCGCCGCGGTGGTGTAGTGGTTACGGTGCTCGGCTGCCACCCAAAAAACGCGGGTTCGATACCGGCCGCGGCGATCGCATTTTCGATGGAGGCGAAAATGCCAGAGGCCCGTGTACTGTGCGTTATCAGTGCACGTTAAAGAACCCCAGGTGGTCTAAATTTCCGGAGCCCACCACTACGGCCTTTCTCTCCTCTCTATCTCTTTCACTCCCTTTCGCACACCCCTACGGACGCTTAGCCGTGCTCCCTACATGGGCTGCAGAAATTAGCGTCCTTTCCTAACCAAACCACAATCAATCAATCAATCAACGAGGCGCGGCTCCGGACGCTGCTCGTGGACGCAAGCGTCCACCTTGGTGCCGTCCAATACAACGACGTCACCAAGCAATAAAGACACACTTTAACTTTACACTCCTTGCCTTCGCTTCTCCTTCATTCAATAAATAAGAATAATAAAGACGAAATAGCAATTAAGCATGGAGCACGATAATAATGTATATGGCACGGTTCAAGGCCACCTTGGCATCCATTGCTGTGACTGCGGATGTGTGGCTCTTGCTGAGTAAGCACCAGTCGCAGCTGACAAGCGAAATTATCGAAGCGCACCACATAACAAAATTAGGCAGGTAGTGTGTGAGTTACCCTTCAGTAGCGCTGTCGCAGAAATAAATTTCACATTTGGAAGGTTAACATTCAATAAGTTGTCGTCGCTTGCACTGTACCAGCACCTAAAAAATGAACTGTCATTCCTTCGTTACCGACTCGTGTTTACTATCAGCCCCTGTACGCATGTCACCTAACTAGTTGTGCAACGGCCGCGCTTCCGCAAATAAAGGTTGTTGAAAGTCTGCGCTGTGTGTCTACTCTTCTCTCCTGTCCTTGTGTCTTGTGCGCGGTGTTACTTCAGTTTCGTTTGCTCCTTTGTATCTTCTAAATGCTGGTGAATAGTGCTATGCACTGACGCGTGTTGCAAGTATGCACCCAGGAAGTTTGCGCGTCATCCAGGCTATCTCCTTCCGTGTTAATTTAAGGAAGAGAATGCGTCTGTCGGCCTCGTACCCTGTAACCCCCCTCGATACATTAGCCTCGGCTGTATACGAATTGATATTTGAAAGAAAATTTTGCGAACTCACTCTCCTGGCCTGTCGGCGCGTTCTCCGGCCCTGAGAATTCTCATGTTTTTAAAAAAATGGAGAAGGTTTTCAGCAATACGAGCATCGCGATGTAGGCTCCACGCCTTCTTGTGCTGCCTACGCGCATTCCAGTATTTCTTCAATGCACCACTCGACGCGGTGTTTCCTGGAGTCCACTTGCTTGCCAATGTACTTAAGAGTGTCAGCAAGAAGGAACGCAGTAAATTGACTCTACAGCAGCACTGATTCTTAACAAAGAGGTATCGGCCCATGAAATGCTGCTAGTGAGAGTTCAGAATATGTTTAGGTTGGCTGAATCATCTTGCCACTGCGGAGCCCGCTGTGGAGGTAAGCATAGTATTGGTGCTCTAAGGTAGTTGCTCTCATAAGCATCTTCGATAAGTTCCTTCTGAAGTTCAGGTAATGTAGACGGGGGGGGGGGGGTTTCCTAGGCTAAGGTCAGTGAATGAGCAAGCTCTATTTCTGAGACTATGGTATGAGGTTTTCTTCTTAATAGGGGCCAAGATCCGCGAGAGAAGTGTTCAAGAAGACGTTCTCCCGCGTCAGTGCGATAGCTGCCTCACAGGCCACCATGTGCGTCGAGATGAATAGATCATCCATCAGTGACATACTGAAATTTATGCTTCTCTAAGCGATGTGGAGGGTTGTACAACGAGCAGATGGTGACGATTATAAGAAGAGTAATTCAAACGGCCACTGCTTCAAGGGACGTTTGTAGCTGTTACGATTGGCATGCCAGGCTCTTGGGAACTGCAATCCTAAACCCGCCTGATGATGCAACAGCATCACAGGGGTCTTTTCGAAATGTTACATATTGGCGGAGAGAGATCTGTGTTCAGTGTTTGTGTTCCCTGCACACAGTGCACTTTTGGGCTTTGTTTAGGAGTTAGTGAACGTCATCGAGGCTTCTCATAAGACCCCTCACGTTCCATTGTATAATTAGCGATTCCATTTCAAATGTAAACTATCGCCGTGTGTACAAAAAGGAGAACGTGTTACCTTATATTACAGAACCCTTTTAAAGCCCTGTTATTAAATGCGAAGCATTTCTTAGCGAACTTCGGCGAGTTTTAGTCTGTCTGTCTATATCTATCTATCTATCATCTATCTATCTATCTATCCGCCTACGATCTTGTGCTCTCCTGGCCGTTTCGCTAATCGGATATTTACGAAAATTGGTATGCCACATCATGACTGCATGACGAACATAAAGGACAGGTCATAACACGAAAATCATGATGTGCATTTCATGGGCGACATGATTTACTTGCCACGCGTTTCGTTGATGGGTTGTATACCAAAATTGCTATGGCACAACACGACAGCATGATGAACGCAAGTGACAGGCCATAACATTACAATCATGACACGCGTGTCATGACCGGCATTATTTACATGCCATGGTCCTGGCGCTATACTGCCGTTTCGTTAGTGGGATGTATGGGCTCCGTCTATTGACCAGAGGGCGCTACGTAGCTCTCGTCGGACGGCTCAGTCGCGCACGGTGGAAACCGAGGCGACAGCGGCGCGCGCGTTTCTTCGCTGCTTTCCGGGCGTGCTGCATTGAGCGGCCGTGGTGCTGCGAACCACACGAACGCTGGCGGCGTCGCCCTTTGGAACAGTTTGCCGCAGGTTTGGAGCGCGCGTCTCAAAGGAAATAAAACGAAAGAAGGTGGGACGGGCGGTCGCTGCTGCTATAGAGTTGGAGACGCGCATCGCGTTCGCGTATTTCCCTGTCACAGTCTGCCCAATCTTGCTTCTTCTCTCCGCCAGGCAGCGCATTCTGGCGCTGATGTCGCACATGGAAACCTCGACTGCACGGAACCTATACGAAAATTGGTTTGGCACAACATGACTGCATGACGATAATAAATGACAGTGTCATGAGTAAGGGGCCCCACAAACACAGGCTAGCAGACGAAACGGAGAGATCGGCGAAGTGGCGCGGGAAGGCACGCGCCGTGGACACGTCGATGTCCACAATTGGGTGACAGCGGGCTCGTGGCACGCGGCCCGAGAAGAGATCAGTCATGGAGAAGGCTGAGCTGGCATTCTCTGCGCGGCACCGGTCGACGAAGGGTGTCTGGCCAGCTACGGTCTGGTGACGAGGAGGCGAGGGCGTCGGGCTCCGGGGTGCCGCCGATCTGGCTGACGATCGAGCACGGACTTCGGAGTGGCAGCGGCCGAACTTCAGCAGTTCCCGGCGTACCCGCAGCGCTCCACCTTCGCCGGCAGAACGGGACGACCGGCAGAAGAATCGCCGCAGAGGGCCGGTCTTAGCGGGAGACCAGGCATTACATATGAGGAGGCCTAGGCTGGGCTAGGCCTAAGCGGTGTCCTGCCATGTCACAAGTGAAGCAAGGCGGCGGACGAGGACGGACCTTGCGTGAGCGGCGGCCACCATCAGCGGAACCTTCAACGAGAGCTACGGGACACGACACACCAAAGAGCCTAGACTCTGAACCACACCGCGCCGAATGCAAAGTAAGAGCGTCGAACTACACCTTGACCGGCAGGCAGCTAACGCGGACTTGAACGCGAGGCCCAAGGTTGAGGGACTCTCGTGGGAACTGCGCCCTACGCGGAGGATTTGTAGTTAGGCCGCTTAGGCTCTTAGTAATATTTAGGTTTTCTCTTTGTGTGCGAATTGATGTTTTTTCGTCCTTTTATGTCTTGGTGTGCAGTTGCATAAAGTAACGTCTTTTGTTTTTTCTTAACGCTTTTCGCGTCTCGCCTCTCACTCTCTCAGTCCATCGGAGCAAGCGCTCCCGAGATCCACGCTCGCACTCGTGACAAGATCCACGCTCGCATTCGTGAGAAGACGCTCGCGGACCGGGAGGACGGCACATGAAAACGACGACGAATGAGAGAGGCGTGGCCTTGCAAAATTAAATAGGATCAGAAAACAAGGCAGCCAACCACAAACATCCACGGAGTTCCTAGCGGCCACTGGCTGAATAACACGGTGGCACAGCGGTGGCCA
This sequence comes from Hyalomma asiaticum, assembly GCA_013339685.2. Classification (NCBI taxonomy): domain Eukaryota; kingdom Metazoa; phylum Arthropoda; class Arachnida; order Ixodida; family Ixodidae; genus Hyalomma; species Hyalomma asiaticum. Next base: position 99,522,633 of record CM023483.1, read on the forward strand.
ATCAGACAGGAACAACTAAGCAGAAAGGAAAGAAAAGCGAGCGGCAGGGGATTCTTCGGGGGTTTTTCCACGAAAGACAGTTCCAGGAAGGAAAGCTCGAGGAAGGCAGCGGATCGTCCACCGGGCCGGGCGTTGAAGACGGCAGTCGGGTTCCGGACCCGAGCCACAAGGGCTTCACCCGACCGGGACCTCCTGCTGACCTGATCCCAGCCATCGGAACCCAAGCGGCTCGCAAGCTCCAGGCGAGGACGTGCTGGATCCTGTGCCCGTAGGCATAGCGGGAACAGTCGGGCTGCGGGGCCGAGTTCCACGCCGAGACGCCTGGCCAAGATGCCGGTACCATCTCATCGAGCTGCCTAACCGCCCACGTCCTCCATCGCCATCAAACACCTCGCATCGTGTTCTTCGCAAGTCTGCTGTACTTCACTCACTTGTTCACTCAAGCTCATCGGTGATTTGGTGAGCCATGCACTTCTCTCGCGTCGCCTTCACGCATGACTGACGGACACTTAGAGATTAAACTGCCAGGACTCTCGTAGCACCCATAGAGACGCTATTAGAGCGTGCTACTTTCTTAATGGTGTGATGTTTTTTTTCCCTTTCAAGTGCTCCTTTCATTATGCTTTTTCTTATCAGTTTAAATTAAAACCCTTGTGTTTTGTTGTGTTGTGTGAAGAACGGTTTTGTCCTCGATTAGACTCTCGGAGGCTTCGCCTGAGAGAGTCGTCCGAAAAGAAATCTGTTAAAGAACCTGCATAATATCATCACAGACAGGTCGTAACATGAAAATCGTGACATGCATGCCATTAGCGGCATGATCTACACGCCACTCGTTTGCTTAAAGGGATGTATACCAAAATTGCTATGGCACCACACGACTGCATGATGAACGTAAATGACAAGTCATAACGTTAGAATCATGACGTGCGTGTATGAGCGGCATGGTTTACATGCCACAGTCATGGTGCTCTTGTGGCCGTTTCGTTAACTTCATATGTACCAAACTGGGTATAGCGAGACAACAATGCAAATCCATTTTACCTTCCTTACGCGTGCTTCGCGTTTCCTTGACTCCCACTGCACGTGGGATCTGCCAATTTTTAGTTGATTGTGTTGTCAAGGGCGGTACAGGATGTCTCGCAGCCTGTGAGTTTACCCCTTAGCTGGGCTTGTCGGCGTGTGCTGCCACTGTAGTCACCGCGGGCCTATCCTGGAAGCTGTGCAGTGAGATACTGTGTGCATTTTTGGGCCGATCCTGGAGGCCGTGCGCCCTGAAAGCGTATGTGTAGGGTTGTCAGGTCAAAAGATTCTAACGAGTTTCTGCTAATGCGCCCGGGCTGTCGGCGTGTAACGGCGTCGTCGTGGTAGGGTAAAGCAAGCTCTTTAGCAGCGATTCACGTTTCCTGTGGGAAGCAATGGCGCATCACCGCATGCTCCCCACCTTTCCCGGTTTCATGTTAGCGGAGGTGTTCTTTTTTTCGTGAAAGTCTCGGCTCAGAGGTCGGGACTTCTCCGACCGGCACAGCGGAAGTCCATGGCATCACCTTTGCGTGTGGGCTGTGCTGGTTTTGCCACCACCAGCAGGGGCTTGAGAGGGTGCGCCGCGTTGACAGCGTCCACCATGGGAGCTGCCACCGAGGACGCGTGTGCTTCCGGCAGCCCTGGGGCTACTGGACATGTTTGATGCTTGGATAGAAAATATTGTACAACTTCCACCGTTGGGGCAGAAGCCACGGGCGGCAGCTCGCTGGACACGAGCTGAGCACATGGCGGTTATCTCTGCAGCGCTGCCCCCGACGCGCCGCATTAGAAAATGTGTTTTCAGGGCTGTTTAATAAGCTAAATAAATATGCAAGGTGGCAGAAAACAGAGAAATGGTTAGAAATAGAGGAAGAGTTGAACAGAGAACAGATAGCGGTGTACGCCCTTACAGAAACGCGCCTCCGGGACTCGGAAGAGCCACCAATTATTGCACATTATGTGTGGGAAGGGTGCAACAGGACAAAATCAGAAAGAAAAGGTGGGGGAATCGGTATGCTAATTCATCGGGAAGCAAACTGGTATAAGGTTACTTCGACATTTGAAGACCACCTGTGGGTATCTGGAACTGTAAGCGGGAGGAAAACTACGTTGGGTGTAGTTTACATGTGGACTGGAAATAACCGCAAAGAGAAAAATCAGGAGTTAGTGAATTGCATAAGCAAGGATATTCAGAAATTTGGTAACAGGGCCGACATAATCCTCTTAGGAGATATGAATGCTCATGTGCGTGATCTCGACGGATATACAGATTATAACGGGAAGTTGATGGTAGAGCTCTACGAACATAGTCTCGATATAGTTAACATGAATCCTAAGTGCGATGGGCAGGTAACATGGGAGGTCTGAAGCAGGCAGTCGACAATCGATTACTGCCTCATCACAGAACGAATTCACGACAAGTTGAGAGAAATGAGCATAGATGAGGAAGGAAGTAGCAGCTTAGGAAGTGACCATAAACGCATAACTTTGCGAATGAGCTATGTAGATCGAAGAGAGCTCCGAATGAAAGTCGGGCAGCTCCTTTTCAAGTGAAAAGAAATTAGGCACGTAGTCGCAACAATCGAGGACGTAGTGAGCAGAACAAAAGGCAAATTATGGGATTTTAATGAGCTTCTTAATGTAATAAGGACTGAAATTACGAAAGAGAAACAAAAGAGCTGCTGGAGAGGAAAGCGGAAGCCAAAATGATGGTGGAACAGCGAAATTTGGGACGCAATCGAGAATCGACAGGAAGCATCTCGAATAGGCAAAAAAGGAGCAGAGGCCACAAGACGAAGTTAAGCAAAAATGGGAAACATAACTTGAGAAAAAAGCCCTGGTAAAGAGTTCAGTTCAAGCCAAGATTAAAGGCGAAAGTGAACGGTGGATATCGGACATTCGTGAAAAGGACACATGTAGGCCTTTCTGGAACCACCTGAAATCGCTGAATAAGAAAACTAACTATGCAACGGCATATTGGGGATGAAGGAAATAAATTGGAGGGGTACGACGCACTGACTTATATTCGAAAAGCAACAGCCGACTCCTTTAAGAAGAATGACGAGCCTCCCTTTGCGACGTGTAACAGTAGCAATGAAGACCAAGTGGAAGAACTAGTTCTGGAAAATTTCAATTGGAAGAAGGTGGAGGAAAAGATTGCCAAACGCACAGCCACAGGATTAGATGGGGTTAGCATTACTGTAATAACTGAGCTCGGAAGAAATAGCAAAGTATCAAAGTCAGAAGCAATTCAAGAAAGGTTGCAGGACAGGCGAATACCGGACAGTTGGCGTCATTGTAGGATGAACTTCGTTTATAAGGGCAAGGGAGAGAATAATAACATTCGCTCATATAGACCACTGACCATTACATCAGTACTTTACAGGTTGGCGATGCAGGCAATTAAATTAAAAATGCAGATATGGACAGAGCATAATGACCCTTTCGGCGAACTCCAAAATGGATTTAGAGTCGAAAGGAGATTAGATGATAACCTTCTTGAGCTTACGCTGTGTATAGAAATAGCCGGAAAAGAGAACAGACCTTTACACCTGCCATTTTTGGATATTAGGGGTGCGTACGACAATGCAAATCAGAATATTTAATGGGACATAATGAAAGAGGCTGGTATAGGGCATGACTGTAGAGAGCTCTTAAAGGAAAAAGACAGTGGAAATACAGTATGTTCGTAATGGGAAGGTATGGCGAGTAATGGTAGAATAGAGGTCGTCGATATAGGTAATGGGTTGAGGCAGGGATGCCCGTTGTCCCCACTATTATTCACGCTTTACATGTGGGGAATGGAGAAAGCATTGGAGATAAGCAATATTGGTTTTAAGCTGTCGCACAGACAGGCAGGTATAGTGATAGAACAAAAGCTCCCCGGGTTGTTTTATGCAGACGATATTGTGCTATTCGCAGACAGTTGAAACGATTTGCAGTGTCTGGTTGATATATGTGGTCGGGAAAGTGCAGAATTAGGGCTAAAATTTAGTCTGACAAAATGCGGCTGGATGATATTCAATGACGGCAACGATCAGATCACATCAATACAGGGCGAGGAGATACCCAGAGTAGGAGAGTACAAATACATCGGGATATGGATAAATGATGGGAATAGATACATAGAATTACAAGAAAAAGCTATGATAGTTAAAGGAAAGAGGAACTCCGCAATAACGAAGCATAGAGCGCTGTGGGGTTACAACAGCTACGAGGTAATTCGAGGTTTGTGGAAAGGTGCAATGGTGCCAGCAACATTCGGAAACTCAGTGGTATGCATGAAATCAGAGGTACAATCAGGGCTGGACGTGAATTAGAGGACGGTCGGACGTCTCGCATTGGGCGCCCATGGGAAGACCACAAATGAGGCTGTTAAGGGGGATATGGGATGGTCTCACTTTGAGCGAAGGGAAGCTCAGATTAAAATTAGGTACGCCCCGCAGGGGCGTCTGCGTGAGCGGGCGTTTCGGTGTGTGGCGACACCACGGACCCGAGCCAGCGGGGGGCGCTTCGACCCCCTCCCACGTGTCGCCGTATGTGGCTTAACCGTGTCCGAGGAAAAGGGGATTCTGGTGGTTGAGGCGACACCGGGTGTTTGGACCTTTAAGGCCACCCGGGGAGAGGCAACACACCACTTTGGCCCCGGCTTCACGCAGACGGCACCCACCCTGGGGGAAATCGGAAGTCACCTTTTCCTATCTTCCACTCGCATCTTCGCCTTTCTCTCTCTTTTAATCTTTCCTGTCTCCTTGGCTCTTCGATTCACTTCTTTTTTTCCTGGTGGCGATGGTTAACCATGCGTGCGCAGTCTCCCTTGGCTGGGCATGTATGGTTATAGTAGTTTTGTATGGCTAGTGCTCAAAATACACTCCCAAGTTGGGCTCCGAGGTGGGCGGCCAGCATGACTACCGAACACCACACTTTATTTTATGGAGAAAACTTCCACTTTTTCGAAAACTGATCGAGTCCGAAAGCGGGTTCGCACCGAAGTAACTAAGGAACTCACCACCAAGCCTAATAACTTCACCAAGTTTTTTGTTGTAGCATCGAAAAGTGAAACACAAGTCCAGGATATTTCACCGTTCCCAATCGCCAAAGCCATTAAACAGTGTATTGATGGTGACTACAACGCCAGGAAAATGAGCTCCGGTGACCTCTTGATTGAGGTTCATAACGAAATGCAGAGCCATAACATAAGGAAATTAAACTAAATAGGTGACCATGAAGTGCGTGTACCACCGCATAGATCACTGAACTATGCTAAAGGCGTCATATCTGACAATGAGCTCATAAAATGCACAGACGAAGAGATAACTGAGGCCTTGGCCGATCAAGGAGTGCTCTCGGCTCGCAACATTATTATCAGAAGAGATGGAAAGGAGATCAGAACAAAACATGTAGTGCTGACGTTCGACAATACAACACTTCCATATTCTGTGCATGCCGCCTACCTGCACCTCAGAGTCAGGCCCTATGTGCCGAACCCTCGAAGATGTTTCTGGTGTCAAAGGTACGGACATGGGTCAACGGCATGTCGAGGCAAACCGACTTGTGTGAAGTGTGGTCTTTCTGAACACAATGATGAGGAGTGCACAAACGATCTGCACTGTGTCAACTGCGAGGGCTCACACGCTATGTACTCCCGAACGTGTCCTGTATGGAAAAAAGAAATCAACACGCTAAAGACAAACGAGAATATATCGTACATCGAAGCACGAAACCGAGTGGAGTTTGCCCAAAAAGGGCACATATAGCCAAGCGGTACAGAGAGGGCGTGTACAGCAGGTATCCGTCGGCACTCAGGTCCAGCTACAGGACCTAGTCTCGGCACTCCAGCCCTCACAAAGGGAGTTGGGAGGTACACAACGTGCACCTTCCACTCGAGGCCAAAAAGCCTCTACCAGCGCTGGTACCAGCCAGCGCAGTGCAGAGGCTGTACAGACCTCACTAACGGTGCTAAAGGGAAGGCTTCCCACAAAAAAGCTAACCCCCCCCTCCCCCCGCTCACCACATCCAGCAAGGAACACCCTAGCGGTGCTGACTCGATGGAAGTGTGCCCAGCGGACACGGAGGAGACTGGAGAGTTTGCTGCTAGTGGCAAGCCTCCAAAATCACTGATTACTGCTGCGAACCCCGTTGGCAGGGGCAAATGGGCTCGGCATCCGGTTGTTGCCCCAGGAAAGGGCACATGACTGATTTGAGATCCCATTTTCCTGTCACCAATACTTCTATTTCTAGCCACACAAACTGAACGAGCAGCCTTTCTTTGTCTACTTTTCTTTTCTATCATGATATTTGTAGTACAATGGAACTGTAGGGGTCTCATACACAACTTGGGTGACATTAAAGACATACACGACTTCTCACCTGTAGCAGTTTGCCTACAGGAAACAAATCTAGGTCCAAATAATTGGCAGATCTCTCGTGCAGTGGGAATCAAGGAAATGCGAAGCACGCATCAGGAACGTAAAATGGAGTTGCTTTGTTGTCTCGTTATACCGAGTTTAGTACATATGAAGTTAACGAAACGGGCGCAAGAGCACCATGACTGTGGCACGTAAACCATGCCGCTCATACACGCATGTCATGATTATAACGTTTTGACCTGTGATTTACGTTCATCATGCAGTCGTGTTGTGCCATTGCAATTTTGGTATACATCCCATTAACGAAACGCGTGGCATGTAGATCATGCCGCTCATGACATGCATGTCATGCTTTTCATGTTATGACCTGTTATTTGTGTTCGTCATGCTGTCATGTTGTTGCATACCAATTTTCCTATAGGCTCCGTGCAGTCAAGTTTTCCATGTGCGACAATCAGCGCCAGTATACAGAGCCTGGGGGACAGAAACAAAATTGGACAGATTGTGGCCGGACGCGACGCGAACGCCGGACGCTAACGCGACGCACGCGTCTCGAAGTCTATAGCAGCAGTTCTACACCACGCGTCCCAGTTTGTTTTGTTTTGTTTCCTTCGAGACGCGCTCCAAACCTGCAGCAAACTGTTGCAGAGGGAGAAGCGAGCGTGCGTGTGCTTTTCTTCGTAGCACGCTCGAAAAGCAGCGAAGAGACGCGCGCGCCGCTGTCGCCTTGGCTTCCATCATGCGCGCGCTATGGGCGGTGAACGCGCGCGCGTGTCATGTGTGCACCCCAAGCGGGAAATGTCAGCGACACTGAGGCGTCCGACGAGAGCTATGTAGCGCCCTCTGGTCAGTGGACGGAGCCCATACATTCCACTTACGAAACGGCCAAGAGAGCACCAAGACCGTGGCATGCAAATCATGTCGCTCATGATTTCCATCATGCGTGTCATGATTTTCATGTTATGACCTGTCATTTACGTTCGCGATGCAGTCATGTTGTGGCATGCTAATTTTCGTATACATCCCTTTAAGGAAACGCGTGACATGTAAATCATGGCGCTCATGACATGCATGTCATGCTTTTCATGTTATGACCTGCCATTTATGTTCGTCAGGCAGTCATGTCGTGCCATACCAATTTTCGCATACATCCCATTAGCGAAACAGCCAGGAGAGCACTAAGACCTTGGCATGTAAATCATGCCACTAATGATATGCATATCATGATTTTGATGTTATGACCTGTCAGTCATGTTCGTCGGGTAGTCATGTTGTGGCATATCAATTTTCGTATACATCCCATTAACGAAACGGCCAGTAGAGCACCAAGACCGTGGAATGTAAATCATGTCGCTCATGACATGCATGTCATGATTTTCATGTTATGACCTGTCATTTATGTTCGTCATGTAGTCATGCTGTGGCATGCCAATTTTCGTAAACATCCCATAAGCGAAACGGCCAGGAGGGCGCAAAATCGTAGTCGGCTAGATAGATAGATACGCTCAAACTCGCCGAAGTTCGCTAAGAAATGCTTCGCATTTAAAACAAACAATTTCTTAAGAGGTTTTACGATTGTCCGAAAGGACCGCGAGCACGCCAGCTGACTGTCGGGAGGAGTAGCCATAGTGGTACAAAGTGCCACCCCTACCCGTGATATCAAACTTAATACGCGTTTGGAAGCTGTAGCTGTTACTGTTCTGTCCCACAAAAGCATCTCCATTTGTTCTGTCGATATTTCACCCCATGAACACGTAACCCTCCAAGACCTTGAGGAATTAACAGCACAGCTGCCAGAACAATTTCTTTTAGTTGGTGATTTTAAAGCTCATTGCACCCTATGGGGTAGCGAGAAAACTGACCAGAGGGGCAAGTTATTGAAGATTTTATCCTGTCAACCAATATATGTCTTTTAAACTCGGGTTCACCCACACATTTTTCACCAAGCACGCGCAAGCTCACCTGTATAGATTTAGCTTTTTGCTCACCATCTGTTTTTAGTGATTTTACGTGGGATGTCTTTGACACCTCATATGGAAGTGACCATCTGCCTGCCGTAGTCAAACTGTGATCCACATTTCCTACTCTAAATAGCAAACCACGCCGCTGGATACAAACAACACTACAGGAACAAGCTGATATACTAGGTGAACACTTTTATAATATTTCCAGCTCGTCGAACTACTCTGCTTCTCTGCAGAATGTTTGTACTTAATGAATGCATCAAAGATTGCCTATTACAAGCTCGTCAGATAAACCCTTAACACTCCAAGAATTAGAGTACTTTCAGCTGGGAAAAAAGAAACTGCAGTTGGCATGGACCGCATTCGTTATTCAATGCTCGCTCACCTCTTACCTGGATCAGTAAAAGCTCTGTTATTATTCTTTAACAAAATTTGGGATACAGGCACAATACCAAAATCATGGAAAAACGCTATCATAGTACCTTTCTTGAAAGCCGGAAAACCACGCACATCTGCCACTAGCTACCGGCCCATTGCCCTGACGAGCTGTTTAGCGAAATCCTTTGAAAGTGTGCGATTTAAATGCGAGATTAACCTTTACACTAGAAACCCAAAACCTACTGGACATTCACCAGTGTGGTTATAAAAGGAACTACTCTACAATTGACAACCTTGTCCGGCTAGAACACGAAATAAAAGAACGCTTTCATACGTAAACAACACTGCCTTTCAGTTTTCTTTGACTTCGAAAAGGCATATGATAGAGCATGGAGATTTGGCATACTTAGGGATCTAGCGGATCTAGGGATCCGTGGGAAAATGCTCAAAGGTATCGCTGATTTTCTGTCTAACCGAACTTTCCAAGTCCGTCTAGGAACAGCACTTTCACGTGTATTCGTCCAAGAAAACGGCGTACCACAGGGATGCATACTGAGTACAACGCTCTTTGTGGTGAAAATGAACTTGGTAAACAAAGCAATTCCAGCTTCTATAATGCACTAATTATACGTCGATGATCTTCAAATTAGATTCAGAGGATCGAACTTAGCGACCTGCGCACGACAGGTTCAAATCACGTTAAATAGACTGACGAAGTGGGCAACCGAAAACGGCTTGCGTTTTTCCGCTGAAAAATACTGTCGCAGCGGTTTTTTCTCAGAAAAGAGGCTTATATCCAGACCCCGTCCTGAAAATGCACCAGTGCCTCCTACCAGTTAAACAGGAACACACGTTTCTTGGCGTCACTTTTGACAAGAAGCGTAATTTTCTAGCACACATAAACAGTTTGAAAATTAAGGCAAGCAAAGCCCTAACATACTAAAAGTCTTGTCACAAAAACGCTGGGGCTCCTATCGCAAATGCATCCTACACATATACCGATCTCTAGTACGCAGCAAAATGAATGAATGAATGAATGAATCTTTATTTCATCTTGAATACTTTTTCAAGAAAGGTACAGGAGCTAAAGGCGAGCAACGCCTGACAGGGGCCCCTGCACCCGTAAACATGTTAATACACCATATTGCATTATATAATGGTAGTTCATTGACAGTGAACGAAAAAACACACAAAATCGTAATAATTTGCGATACAATTCATCAGGAAAAACAGAAAACTTACATACCATTACATACCAATTTGCGATACAATTCATCAGGAAAAACAGAAAAACTTACATACGATTACGCTCGCATAGTTATTGTGCTACTATTTTCTTCAAAACATAGGCCATGGCATATGAAAAAGAAAGAGAAATGCTGATAGGAGGAAAAAAAACTAATATAAAAACGGTAAGATGCAGCGCTGAACATATAAATTACAACAGTATACAGAGATGAAGATACGAACGTAAGCATATGCATAATTACTATAGAAAAAAACCATACACATTTATATATATGTACACGTACACACACGTACACATATTGTTTTAACAATCACTCTCTTAAACCCTGTGTTAGTAACATTTCCATTACATTGTTTTTGAATGCATTTCTAGTCGTATTGAATTCAATATTACCTTCTTGCTTATTTAGAATTGTTAGCACTTGGTAGCTGGTTGTTTGTTTACCATAGTTAGTCCTTGTTTTTAGTGTCCGTCTTCTCTTCAGTCTCATATCGTATGGGGCTTCGTTACTCCTGCCATCTACATGTAGTGCATTGGTATGTATATGCTGTAATAATTTAAATTCATAAACTTGGCTTGCTTGAAGCATTCGATATTTTAAAAATAGCGGTGACGTGCTTAGTTGGTAACACGGCCCCTGATAGTTTTCATAAATGCGCAATATCCTCTTTTGTAGAAGAATAAGCCTGTTGTAGTTGGTTTTTGTTGTGGTACCCCAAACCAGTATTCCGTAGGATAATCTCGAGTAGAACAATGAATTATACAAGTTTTGCTTCAGCCAGATAGGTATTAAGGGTGCAATTTTATACAAGCATCCAACGGCTCTGGATAGTTCGGTAACTAAATTATTAACGTGAGCATTCCACGAAAGGTGTTCTTGGAACCAGACACCAAGAAACTTTTGCTCTTTCACCCTAGTTAACTGTTGCCCTTGAAAAGTTAGGGCTATTTCCTGGCTGATATTTTTGTTTAGAGCACGAAATATAACATAGTTCGTTTTTGCTATATTAAGTTGCAGCCTGTTTTGTCTTAGCCAAGCCGAGAGCGATGCAAGGTACTGGTTGGCCTTAGTTTCCATATCTTTTAAGTCTGTGGATTTAAAGAAGATGTTGGTGTCGTCGGCATACATAATAATTTCAGGAGAGTTGGGTATAGTTACAATATCATTAATGTAAACAAGGAATAAAAACGGTCCCAGTATTGACCCCTGTGGAACTCCCTGTGTTAAGGTTAGTTTTGATGATGTGGCGTTTTTTACTTGCACAACTTGATACCGGTGACACAGGTAGTTTTTAATGAGCTCTAGTGCTACTCCCCGCACCCCATACCTAGACAGTTTCTCCAGCAGGATATCATATTTTATGGAATCAAACGCTTTCTTTAGATCTAGAAATAAACCAAGTGTGAAATTTTTGCTATCTATGTTTGTAAGTATACTATCTTTGATATAGCACAATGCTTTTTCAGTCGATTTGTTTTTTTGAAAGCCATACTGACTGCTAGAGAGAATTTTGTGTTTGTCAAAAAATGAGACCAGTCTTTGGTTAATCACAGTTTCAAATATTTTCGACATAATAGGGAGGACCGATATGGGGCGGTAATTTGATAAATTATTTCTAAGTCCACCTTTAAATATGGCTGTTACTCGTGCTATTTTGAGTCTCTGTGGGAAAACACCGGTTGATAACATAAGATTGATAGTGTGAGCAATTGCCCCCGAAATAAACTGAGACACTTCTTTTAATTCCTTCGCACCAATCTCATCAATGCCTGGCGCGACGTTACTTTTAAGCATTCTTATTGACGTCTCCACTTCAGCGGTAGATGCTGGTTGCAGGAATATTGTTTGTTCTATCATACGTACAGCTGGGATGTTAGGGTCACAGTCAATTTGATTTGGCTCTTCATAACACCCTGCCTTGATAAAATGTGCGTTCATTAAATTAGCCAAATCTTCCCCATAAAAAGTTGTACCATTTATGGTCATTTCTTTTATATCACCGCACTGTTTCATTCTATTAGTTAGTGCATTTACCATTTGCCATACCTTCTTTGGGTTATCGTAGATGTTCTCAAATTTTGCCATGTAGTAATTATTCTTAGCTTTCCTTAAATCAGCGTTCAGAGTATTTCGAATTTTTTTGTATCTACAAAACACTTCAGGATCCCGACAACTAATGAATTCGTGGTATAACTTATTCTTAGCCTTTATTCTATGATATAGACTTTTATTTATCCACGGTTTTCGGCACTTTTTATTTCGCCGCACCACGATTTCCTTAAGAGGAAATGCTTTGTCAAAACAGCTATGAATCATGGAGAAAAAATGTCGTAGGCAATGTCGGCATCTGTTTGCTCTAATATAATGCTCCAATCAAGCCCTTGAACTAAGTTGCTAAACACTTCGCGTGAAGTGTCATTTAGGTTTCGTCGAAAAGATATCTGCTCATGAGTCTGACTTTCATATAGAGTAGTCAGTAGAAATACTGGCAAATGGTCACTAATATCGGATATGAAAACACCCGGTTTAATGTAATCTGTGCAGAGGTTTGTTATGCAGACGTCCAATAACGTAGCACTGTGTGTTGTGATTCTAGTGGGTATATCTACGTAATTTTTACAGGCATATGTGGCCAACATGGTTGTAAATTCTCTAGAGTACATATCTGATGATTTCAGATCAATGTTTATGTCGCCCATAATGACAAATGAATTCAGACTAATGGAATTGTCACACAATAACGTCTCAAAGAAACGAAGAAAATTTTCTGGTTTCCCAAGGGGTGGCCTATACACAACCACTGCGAGCATCTTGCCAATGCGTAGAGCTAAGCATTCGACGTCATCATTTATGACTGAAAGGTGAGGCAACTTTTCACAAGTAAGCGTGTCCTTAAAGTAAATAGCAAGGCCCCCTCCCCTCTTAGCGCTGCGGCACAGGTGCTCAGAATGATATCCAGATAGATAAGGCACTTCGTTTCCGTGAATCCAAGTTTCCGAGAACATTATCACGTCAAATGTCACAGCACAAGAGCCAATAAAGTGACTGATCTCGTCAACTTTGTTATTAATGCTTCTGCTATTAATATGTAAAAAAGAAAAACGCTTTGCAGGGAGCGAGAATTCAGAATTGAAAGCGTCAGTCGTGTAATAATTTGTATCGTGTTCTAGCTCGAACATGACGAAAATGAGGACAAAAGATGACCAAAAGACGTACGCTAGAAAGTATGCCACTAATCATGCGCATCAGTATCAGCACATATCTGAATAAGATCAGCTTGTGTGGCGATACGGACTACAGGCGAGCCTTCAACCTTTCTTGCCAAAATTTTGCGTTGTTCGTCCAGACGAATTTCCAGTTTGCGGCTTTTTTTTTTGGATTGCACCTGAAAGCAGCGCTTTATTAGCCTGTGTGAGGTTCTCGTTTACGTAAATGGGCGTCTTCACCTCACTTCCAAGCACTGAGCTGTTTACCTTTTGTTTTCTGCATTTTGACAAGAACGCATTTCGTTTGCTACGTCGCACAAAGCGAGCAATAATGCTTTGTGCACCCTGCCTTGAGCTACGTACCCAGTGACATGTGTCGAGATCAGCTTCGTCTATAGCCTCGCCCACAGTTTCCCCAATTTTTTTCATTGCGAGCACTGGATCGTCTCCAACCGGCACTCCCTTCACTTCTACGTTATTCAGGCGCTGATATTGTTCTAGTTCTTCACACTTCTGAGCAAGCCTCTCGTTTTCTGCTTTCAGTGCTTTGTTTTCGTTTACAATGTCATGCATTTCCTGCCTGAGCTGTTTGATGTTTTCCGCTATGCCCTTTACGTCATTGCAAATGTCCGTACAGAACGATACACTGTCCTTCAGCTCCCTCATGTCCGACCTGTAGTCTCGCTTGAAATTTTCGAATGCCTTAACTAACTCACGAAGGTCTTTCACATCCAGAGCATCCTTATCAGAATCGCCCCCAGCGTCTTTTGCAACTCCCTTTGGCATCACAAACACTTTACGCTGTGTTCGGCAGCAGTGCACAGAAAAACCAACAACACTAAAAGACTTTGTGAAACAAGAAGTCTCACCTGTAAGGCAAAATGAATTTCTTTAACGTGCGCGTCCCTCGAAGCACTGCTGCCGAACTGAGCGATCGACGAGCAGTTGCAGGTATATATCGCAGACGGTTCCCTGGTGGCGTTTATGTCGGCTGCCTCTGCGCAGATCCTTCATGCAGGTTGGCTAGGCACGCAGGCTGGTATCGTACGTCTTGGCTGTCCGGCAATGGTCACGAGAAGCCTGTTTCCCGCTGCAAGGTGCTGCGGAAACCACACCGGTTGTCTCGCGATGGCTGTAAGGCAAAATGAATTTCTTTAACGTGCGCGTCCCTCGAAGCACTGCTGCCGAACTGAGCGATCGACGAGCAGTTGCAGGTATATATCGCAGACGGTTCCCTGGTGGCGTTTATGTCGGCTGCCTCTGCGCAGATCCTTCATGCAGGTTGGCTAGGCACGCAGGCTGGTATCGTACGTCTTGGCTGTCCGGCAATGGTCACGAGAAGCCTGTTTCCCGCTGCAAGGTGCTGCGGAAACCACACCGGTTGTCTCGCGATGGCTGTAAGGCAAAATGAATTTCTTTAACGTGCGCGTCCCTCGAAGCACTGCTGCCGAACTGCAGAGTACGGATGCGTAGTCTATGGGTCAGCAAGACAGTCATACCTGAGGCGGCTCGACGCAGTACATAATCTAGGAATACGCTTCGCAATTGGCGCCTACCGAACTTCTGCTGTCCCAAGTCTGCATGCGGAATCAAACGAGCCATCCCTGGAACAAAGAAGAATACAGGTCATGGTCACTTACGTCCTTCGAGTTCGATCAACACCAGGACACATATGCCACGATATTGTCACGCACTGTAGCACACGAGCACACTATGCGAATAAACCACATGCTGTTAAACCTCTTATACTTAGTTATGAGGAAAAGTGCCGTGATTATAACATCTCGAAAGAGGCACTACACGTTGCAGACAAGCCATCCAGATTAGGCCCTTGGTGCGATTTTACGCAATTCCCAGACCTCTCAGTGATACACGTTAAGAAGCAGGACACCCCACACGAACATATAATACAAGAGTTTCGTTTAGTACAAGAAACATACAATACTAACGTAGCATTTTACACGGACGGTTCCAAGACACATAATTACGTGGGAAGCAGTGTCGTATCAGGAACATGAGAAAGGACTGTCAGACTCCCACAACTTGTCTCTGTGTTTTCAGCTGAATGTTATGCTTTATGGATGGCATTGCAGCAAGTTTTAACTGCAAAACACAAAAAAGCAGTCATCTACACTGACTCCCTAAGTGCTCTCAAAGCTTTCAATTTAAGATCTGAGCAAAAACCTTTCATTGGTGAAATTCCAGGAGCACTGTCACGCATCGACCAAAACCAGTCAATACGCTTTTGCTGGGTCCCTAGTCATACTGGGATCCTGGGTAATGAAAAGGCGGATCAGTGTGCTGCAAATGCAAGACACCAAACTGCATCAAAAATAAAGGTACCCCTGAGAGATGGGCTTCAAGCCATCCACAAAACACTGAGACAAAATTGGCAATGTCAATGGAATACGCACGAAAACAAGAAACTACACCTCACCAACCTGTACAAGGGGAGTGGAGAAGCTGCTACCACCAGGAACGTTTCATTGAGGTAGTGCTAGCCAGACTTAGAATCGGGCACACGCATTTCACGCACAATTATTTGCTAAAAAAGGAGCCACAACCAAAATGCAATGAATGTCAGGAACCGCTTACAGTGCTACATTTCCTTATTACATGTCCACACGTCGAAAGAGCAAGACAAACACTGTAAGGATGCCTACGCATTGTACTTACCTCTGCACCCCACACTCATTCTCGGAGACAACCCGTTAGTGTCTATTACGGATGTGGTGAATTTCTTACACGAACTAGGCATTCTCAACAAAATTTAAGCACTGCAACTACTTACCGTTCCAAACGTCAACATTCATATCACATTCACATCTCCCATATCAATTTCATAGTTTTACTTAATATACATATTTTATGCACATTTAGTGCGCAAGCTTTTAGGCCCCTGTACAGCCCCCAACACCAACCCATTGGTCACACCATCCTGTACACACTACTTCTACCTTCATGCTCCTCGGCCATAGCCGGCGTTTGCGCCGCCGGAGACCACGTACTTCTAACCCTGCGTCTGGCGCAGCATAGCCTTAGTCGCTTTTGCGCCACAAAACCCAACTTAACTAACTAAAATTAGGCACGGACAGAGATTAAGGAATATGAAAGAAAGTATTCAGGTATTTGTATAGGAAGAACGTTGACTCACAATGGAGGAAGAGAACTAGGAGGCTTACCAGTAAGTATACAGCCAGTAACGAAATGGATGGGACGAAAAAGAGCGTTAAGAGCTTGGTCAGAGCGGCGGAGAAGTCGGATTGGATAGCAGGAACGGAGAAGAAGCCGGCATTGAACAACTATAATAAAGAGAAAGACGAAATCAAGAGAGAAAAATTTTACTAGAATTCAAAGGGAAGCGCTTTAATGTTTGAAGCAAGGTCCGGTCGCCTGAGAACCCGGAGTTACAGAGCGAAATTCAATAAAGAAGGGGATACATGTACGTGTTGTGGAAAAGCTAGGGAAACGACAGATCATATTTTGATTGAATGTACGATGTCCACCCAGGTGTAGCTGTGGACACTACCCTACAAGAGGCCATGGGTTTCAGGGGCAGCACGGGAAAGCTGAACATGTCTGCTATATAGATAAGTAAAAGGCGCTTGGAGCATCGGTGGCGCAAAGTATTGGAGCAAACAGAAGCGCAAGGTAGTTCGGGAAAGAAGTTGTTACATCACACTGGAACGCTAATAGGTAAAATAGGTGGGCGAGGAGAAAAATCAGCAGTGAAAATATGTGTGATTCGGGAAAAGAAATATTTGTAGAGGAAAAAGAATAAAGCTAGAGCTCGGCGGCCCGC